>JABCKL010016861.1:0-20200 GCA_018851305.1 Calocybe cyanea | reverse complement strand
AGAATGTCATGAAGGGATAAAGACCCAGAAGAAGGCCGAAATTTGTCATACATGGTTATCATGTCAGTAAGCTGGCCTTGGGGGTCGGTGAAGAAAATCGTCTTCTCGTCTTCTCGTCTGTTGGGTCCTGGGAGATGCTAATCGAAGGGGGAGGAGGGGAAAGGGTCGACGACGTCTCTCTCAAACTATTGTCGACATCGACTGATTGAATTAAAGCTAGAGGTTTGGCGGATGGTTGGGGTTGAGCCCGCGCCAGGATTTCGATTACCTGGTAATGTTCTTCAATATTATTGACAGCAGCAACCAAAGCATCTAAGCTGCATGCCATCTGATTAATCGCTGGGAGATCGGCATGGTGCACTGCAAGTTCTACGGTCACAAGGGGGCCGGCTCTCACACGCATATTCCACCATGCTACTCCATAGAACTGAATCATAGAGCCTGCCAGTCTGGTGAGGGAGCGGTCGAGAGATAGAGGACAAGTATACGTACCCATGTCGAGCATGATAATGCAAGGAAAGCATGTTCTGAATTGACGGTAGTTGTTTTGGTGTTCAAACGCGTTACTAAGAAACCTTGAATAATGGCCGATCGCTTGGTAGAGAGCGGATCCATCCCCCAGCTCGTTCTTGCATTCCCTGATAAATGCGGGCATAACACAGATCTTGGCATGTCCGTCAGAACGGGATCTAGTGTGATCAATCTCCGCGGCGTGCATATGGAGTGCGAAATGTGTTCGGAACAAGTCACGAAGTTGAGATTCCCGGGTGAGATGGGAGTCCTTCAGTTCTACTAATTTATCCTGATATTTCTCGAAGAATTCGTTGGCTTTCGGGGAAGGAAAACTGGAAAGATAGCCTTTGAAGATTCCGAACGATCTGTGAAGGAGCTCAATTGGGAGCGTAGTGACCTCGAAAGGTCAATTCTTCTTGAAAATCTGGATAGCGTCGAGCTGCCGAGTGTCAGTCGATCTCTGAGTAATGTTGGAGCCCTCCCTCTTGCGCTTGAGATCACCTGGGCATCAGAAAATTAGCGAACTGGACTTTTGAAAGCCAAGGACCCCACTACTAGAGTAATCTGGGTCATGGAGTCAGGTTATTGAACTAGGCTCAATGAAACTTATGAAAGTTATTGGGCAGGGTGTCAAACTCGATCACGTGACTGACGCGTCCTCGGTTGAAGTGTTACATCTTGGACGTCACTCTTTTAAACTGTCACCACGTTTCACAACCCCCACTACGCAGGCTCGACTGGCCGCTTCGCTGCATTCAGGACTTTCCCTAGAAATCAAGTTTAAATTTGGGAATTAACTGAGAGCGTTTCCATTATGTGGTCAAAAATCAGCAGTGTCTTGAGACCTCGTGTGGTCAACGATGATCATGAGCCATCGTCGTCCTTGAACCAGCCCGATGTCATGTCAAAAGTTTTCGAACAACATCCAAATCTCTCTGTATTTCATGATTCGTCTGGGCGGGTTGGGAGTCCAAGTCCA
The DNA here is from genome assembly GCA_018851305.1 of Calocybe cyanea. Classification (NCBI taxonomy): domain Eukaryota; kingdom Fungi; phylum Basidiomycota; class Agaricomycetes; order Agaricales; family Lyophyllaceae; genus Calocybe; species Calocybe cyanea. The sequence continues at coordinate 18,708 of JABCKL010016861.1, read as the reverse complement.
CCACCTTCACCATCGAAAAGTCTAAAGCGAAATATGTTCAAGAGACTATCTAAAGCACCTTTCAAAGACGAAAATGACTCTGTACGAGCACCATCACCCATAGTAGGACAGAATAAGAAGGTCAAATCTCCTTTCAACTTAGGGAATGCGAATCGTGAGTCACATGTCGAATGACTGTCTTCTTTGATAACGGATGTTCTCGCAGATTCTCAGGCATCTCTTTTTTCTAAACATCCTGCAGACAAACAGCAATCCGTTCCCATGCGTCGATCATCTTTGGATATGCTTCGTTCTACACACGAAGTAGAAAACCGTCAGAATGCCACTGTTAGCTCGGATTCACCTTTACGGAGACCCTCTCTTGACATGTTGCGTTTTGGCAAACAAGGAGGGCCTCTTCCTAGCGAACCTTCACCGTTGACGCCTTCGGCCGATGCTAAATTTGGGTCAGTACGTTCGATTCTCCGTGATCCCAAGACACCCGGTACAGGCCAAAATGTCCGCTTCTTCTCTCGTGACGCCTACAAAGTTATTAGTCCAGATCAGTCCATGGACGAAGCCCAGTCGATAGCGCCTCAAGGCGAGCCAGCTATGCAACAGAACTCACTCGTCGATCGCGTAAATCATTCCGGTTTTAGTATCCCTGGAGCCTCCGTTCCCGCCATTACACGCGCGTCTGGTGGCGCGAAGGCAGCACGCCCCAGCGTGACGGAGGTTTTCTCACCTCTAAGTAGCACCGAAGCGCCGCTACCTGCCCGAGAGCAAGTACACCTTGTTGATTCCACTAACGTTCCGGCACCTATTCCGCCACCGAATTTTACTGATCTCTTCGATGTATCCCACAATCTGGATCTTCCCAAAATCCCACCGGGCCTCGATCTCGACATCGCGGAACCCAGCCCCATTGATATGTCTGTGACCGAAGATGGTCACGGAGACCATGGTGCGTCAGACAACATGATGACCTCCACGCCCTTCAGAGATAAGGGAAAGGGAAAGGCCGCGGATGTTCCCTCAGATGTGACTCCAGAGAAGGAGACTCTCCCACCCGCGTCCAGTGAAATTGATGAAACCATTTTTCATGCGCGCGAAAAGTCGCCGCGCCTTCCTCCTATCCTTCATGATCGTTCTCATTCATTCAGCTTTGGTCAGACGGTCTTTCACTCAGTTGCTGGTAATAGCTCGGTCTCGGCCAAGAGCACGCCGGATAGCTCTTTCGCATTCTCGTCTGGCGATCTCAAGCCTTCTTTACTAGAGAAAGACGAGCTGGTCTCGCCTGGTCCTTCATCTGCGCCCAAGCTCGGGAGGAATAGAAGTAGGGCGCTCAGCGATACCGTTTTCCAATCCATGATGCGTTCCTCTCCTAAACCTCCAGAAGCGGATATCAACGACGAGTCCTCTCAGGACTTGGTCGTGTATTCTGCTACGCCTGAGCAGCCCGATCCCTTCCGTGCTAATGCTACAACATACTACACACCCCAAACTATGATTCCTGTCACGCCTCCCCAGGGCGTACCTGTACAGCACACACGGAACGCGTCAAAAGAAGAAAGTATCATTTACTCGTTACAGACACAGCTAGCACTACAGACAGAATTATGCGGTCAATACGAGTCCGACCTTCGGGCGCGAGACGAGCTGGTGGGCATCTTGGAGAAGAAGATCAGCGATTTCGAGAGAGAGGATACGAAGAGGCGAAGCGTATTGCGAACCTGGAAGAAGAAAGTACAAGAGTTGGAGAAGACGTGCCGGTACCTGGAGGACGAGGTGGAGGGCTCGCGGCAGAGCAGTATGGAGCGTAGCGTCATGGATGAGGCAAGCGGGGAAGCGTTGAGGATGCTACATAAGCAGATTGCGGTTCTAGAACGGGAAAAAGCGGAATGGGCACGAAAAGAGGAGACGCTGAGGGAGGAAGTAGGAACACTGGAAGTTCTGGTGAAAGACCGGAGTGAGGACGTCATGCAGCTGAAAGAGAATCTTTGGAAACGGGACGAGAGTGAGCGGGAGCTACAAGAAGGAATTCGCCAGGCGAAGGAGCAGATAGAGCAGATGGGAAACGTTAGTATCGGTTTGATTGATGAGGAGGAGCTCAAGAAACTGGTCGTGGAAAAGGAGCTTCAGAGCGGACTCAAACGTGCACTCCAACAATGCGAGGTTCGCATCTCGGAACTGGAGCAGGAGCAGCAATTCTCTCAGGAAACCCTGTCAAGACTCGAAACCAAACTCCGCCAGCGTGATGATGAGATTACCGATTCTTCCCAGCGTACCAAGGAGCAAGAGGATGAGGTCGAAAAACTTCGCGAGGAGATGACGAATCTCCGACGTGAACATGGCCACATTGTAGATGAGCGAACCAGGGAGCTACACGAAGTTACCTTGAGAGACAGCGAGGCCCGGTCTCGCATGGCAAGTATGGTTCGACAACATGCTACAATGGAACTAGAGATGAAGTCTTCCACGGAGAAGATCAACGCCTTGAAAGACGAGGTCGAGCGCCTCAGGAGCAGGATCCAAGGCCTCCAGCAGGAGAGTGCAGATAAAGAGGTCAAACTAGTGCAGCTCTCGAAGCAGCACCAGCGCGACAAGGATGACCTCGAGGGCATGAACACGGCATTGGATTCGAAACAGATGGAATTAGAACTGGTCAGCCGTCTCTACTCTCCTGACCTGCGCATGTCTGACACGCTTCTACCACCCAGATCAAACGAAATCTCGGTGTTCGTGGCACGGCAGGGGCTACTCCTGCACCTGCCTCGCGCGTAACCCACCAGCGTCGCGACTCAACTATTCTCAGCACGCCTGTCTCACGTCCTCCGTCTGTCATATCGGACGCTGGAAGCACCACTAGCAAAGATCGCAAGCGCACTAGCCCCGAAACACCTATGTCAGCGACACCAAAATTGCCGGTTCTTGGCAAGAGCACACGGATCAATGGGGCTGCAGCTGCCTCCAGTGCTACCAAGCGCGTTGAAGGGTCCATGGGCCCTCCCCCAATGAAATCGCGCCCTTCTGCTGCTGGCGCTGGCACACCAACCCCCATACCACGCGGCGCCTCGTTCTCGCGATCATCATCGGCCAAGGCGATAGCTCAACCAGCCGCAGCGACACCTCATCGACGAGTGTCCTCGGAACAGACACAGATAAAGCTCAAGCATACGCGGCATGTGCCTGAAAGTCCAGTCAATAGCATATCTGAGTTGGAAGAGAAAGAGAATGTCGATGTCAATCCCAAGCGAAGGAGCTTGATCCCAACCCCTGCATGAGCTTTGCTCTTAATCTCTATTTATTTATTTCATCACCTGCATTGTATGCTCGTGGACATCTCTTTCTCAATCCACGTCTTTTTCTCGAATTTATTATCTTTGCTTTCGCTATTCATTGTATTGCTTTCCCCATGCTGTTATCAACGAGCTCTACCACCTGACCCCAATATCTGTCACGTAGCGGTGTATCTTGGCATCGAACGCCTCATCTGTCTCAACGTCTTTACCCTCATCTTGCCTATCGTCAATCACGAGAATTTGTACTCTTTCTAGACAGCCAATCTGATATCGACAATAAAGATTAAATTGGCCCGTGGAGTATGTGCAATGTATTACTGTACTCGAAGTTGATTATCTAGGCACATGCCGTCATTGGCATCCCCGTACGCCATAAACGATAACCTATGTAGATATACAAGAACCACATGGTCATCATATTGTGCATGTGCCTTTCGACACGCATGATGACGGCAAGCAGCGCCAAGCACAGCAAACCCCAATCAGTCAGGTTGACCGACACGATCTGGCAAATTGACCGTCTGCGATCAATTTAAAATTTCAGATGACAACAGTATATGTATCAACCATGCGGAGTGGCATCTTGCTCTTGATAATCTAACGCTTACGACGGATAGCTTCAGACCAGGAACGAACTCCACGGGGAAAGAATACTCACTACTCCACAAAGAGAAAGGCGCTTATACTGCAGCCTACATCTGTTTGCTCTCAACCACGATGACCTCCATGAAGAGTACTCATTCGCTTAGCAGTGCTGACGATGATGACAGAGAGTTGGTCGCGTTGGGATACAAGCCCTCTTTCAAAAGAGAATTCTCGAACCTAGCTACTGTACGCAGTTCCCCCGTTTTCAAGGATCGAATATCTCACAGGAATCTTTGGCATGTTAGATCAGCTTTGCCTTTAGTATTATGGTAACTTAAGTGCCAAAGTACCGGCCTCACACCCTCATATCGTGGTTTCAGGGCGTCTGTTCCAGCATTGCGACAACTTTCAACACCCCTATGCTCCTTGGCGGCCCAGCATCCGTGAAATTCTCTCTACTAGATCCAAACAAAGAGCTCTGAATCAGGGAAAATGAATAGGTCGTGTGGTGCTGGATCCTGGGATCCTCGATGTGCTTTACTCTGGGTTCGAGTATCGCCGAAATTGTGAGCGCGTTCCCTACTTGCGGCGGCCTGTAAGTCCAGTTCTTCTCTTACTTCAACCAGTTCGAAACTTACGATGACACCATGTGACAGGTATACGGCTTCAGCGCAACTAACGCCAAAGAGGCATCGTGCAAGGGTATGCTTGTTTGCGTCTTGAGGTGTTGGACTCGCCGATTAAGAATTTCAGGTCGGATGGGTAGTCGGCTGGCTAAACATCTTGGGTGCTTTTTGCATAAATTGTATTTGCAGTTCACTTTGCTGATGGTTCTCGGACGCTCTTTAGGCCAGGTTGCTGGTGTTTCATCAACTGAATTTGGTCTTGCAAATATGATATGGGCTGCTGTTGTTATAGGCAAGGTAGTATCACTTGCCACTTCCCTTACCAATGCTTGTTAACGGGTCTTTTAGGGTGGCAATTACGAAGTCACCCCAGGCAAAGTAGTTGGCTTGTTTGTTGGACTCCTCATATTCCATGGCCTATTGGTAGGTAGAATTAACTTCCGTACTTCGGCCAGTCACCCACCCGACTGTCAGAATTCTCTTGCAACTCGACAACTTGCGAGACTTACTACTGGATTCGTATTCGTTAACTTGGGAGCATCGATCCGTACGTCCGCATCGTACCCTGGCATGAGCTTCACCATTCAAAGATCCTAGTCATTATTATCGTCCTCCTATCAACGACGCCTAGGTCCGAGATGCATCCTGCCAACTATGTATTTGGGTCACAGGGTATCGTCAATCAGACAGGCGGCTGGAATACGGGTATTGCATTCCTCTTCGGCTTGTTGAGCGTTCAATGGACGGTAGGTGGCTTCAGGCGCAAATCTTACAGCGATTCCCACCTTCTTTTAGATGACTGTAAGTGTCTTTTTCTGTCAAAGTAAATATCGAATAAAACGCCACCTTAGGACTATGATGCTACCGCTCATATCTCGTGAGACGCCGGCTGCTTCTCCAGTCTTTAATTCCCTAAAATAACACACAGAGAAGAAGTCCGACGTGCTGCGTACGCAGGTACGGTGCGATATTCTCAAATTGCGAAGCCTCTAAAACTTTCCGACCTCAGCTCCGTCCGCGATCTTTATTGCTGGTATGCGCATCGACCTCACTCATCTTAAGCACCAATGCACTCACATCATCTGGAAGTAATACGATCTAGACGGAACAATGCTAGCTACCAATATTCTTCCAGAAAGACATTTCATCTGATAAAAATATATGGGCAGATCTTACTTGGGCATCAGCTATCATGGTAATATTACTCACATTGTCAGGAGTACAAGTCCTGACTCAGGACTTGTTCCGTGGACAACGTTTGCGCTGTACCTTACTACAAAAGTGGTATGCAGTTATCCCGAAGCAACTCTCTGCGCCTTCCCCTTCTGGCAACACCTGGAAGTTTGAAAGGCGTAACCTTCGAGACAATGTCGGCCATGCATGCGCTATACGGCCATTGCAGTAGGAGTAGCCATATCATGGCCGCGTGGGCTTGGCCATTCTCCAAGGTTTCAACTCAACTTTCTTCTCTCTCTCCCTTCCTTCAGTCCGACAAAAAGGCACACAACACCTAGGATATCACCGCCTGGCTCCTCGGATGTAGACGCTCCCAGAAGAGTTTTGTAGGGAAGCAGTGCAACGATTCTGATGCTTTAATATTATTGTAAATAAAAAAATACAACGTGCGTGTGTTAGCCGGACATGTTGGCAATTTATTGTAACATTCTGGCCCGAGTCGCCGCCAGAGCCCGCGTTCAATTATTTGGCCGACCGGATAAAAACCATGTATAAGAATAAGCATAGATAGAACCATGAAGCATGCCAAGCGTTCATGATTAATCATGGACAACCCAGGGTATATCGAGAACCCGAACGAGGAGTAGAACGAGAGCCGAACAAGACAACGTCAGATGAACGAATCGAGCTACGTTGGACTAGCGCGATCTGCGCGAGAAGGTTAGTCTAGACCCGTTATCAAGGTAGTCTTGGCGTGAAACGAGACAAGGCTGATATGGACGACGACGCGGTAGAGACATGACCAGTTTCGTACGCGCTTGGAAGCAGCAGAAGCAGCAAGTGAATCCGGTCCTCGAACCTGCTATCGAGGGACCTTCTTGGAACCATCATCAATTCGTACCAAGTTTGCCTTGGCAGCAGTCTTTTTTTAGAACTTGCTTCCGAAGTAGCGTTGCATCCGGTTACGGGCACTGCATTTGACTGCGCAGGTTATAAGAGTGAGAGGCGACTTAGGCGAAACAGCCCAGAGCTCTTGGCGTCAAATTTCGACGCTGATCTCAAGGCCCTTAGAAAGAAGGTTGAAACGATGTCGAGGGCTTGAGATCTGACTCCGGATAGAAAACGTCCGACGGTCGTCGTCATCCCTCCTTTACCATTGAGAGTTTTCTCTTGGGTCGCCAAGTCTAGAGCTGCGTATTAGTCAAGGTGAAAGGCAGGCTTCCGTACAGATGTAGGTTATTCAAGCCACTCATCGTGTATCCTTATCAATTGACCCAATTCAGACGACCTCGGGTCGAGGTCAGAGTCGTTATCTTGGCGTTCAACGTAACGCGTGAACCTTCGAGCTCGAGACAACGTTGTTAAGTAAAGTTTTGTCGTATAGTTTGGCCACCAGAGAGTGATCACTCGGCTAACCTTTGACCCTCTCGACTGCTTCTTTACCAATCCCGATGACCCTTCCGTTTCCGTCCGTATCTCCGTCTTCATGACAAGCTCCAATCCTTAGAATCAAACACCGTACAAACTACGCTCGTCGCGAGCCCGCAGTGCCGATTCCAGAAGAAGGTGGATTCCTCGGCGTGTGAGTGAGCACGTAGGTGTTGCGTGTGACGTTGGGGCTGCTCTCAGGCCCGTAATGCAAGGCCTTCAAGTGACCCACAGAGCTCCCCTATCACAGCGTCGCCAATAGCCCCAATAAATATTATAAAGTTCCAAAGCAGACTCTCTGATGAGATTGAAGGAGCCCTCCTTTCCCTCTCATAGTAGTGACATAAATGATTGAGGGAGGCCACGAGGGGGCACAGACCCACGCTTCGGCGCGTGATGAATCAATTGTAAACTCGATGTCAGGGTAGCACTGTCAGAGAATCCAGTGCCAAATGTACAAATACTCGAAGGATCTATTTATTCCTTCTCCATAGCAAACCGGAGTTTGTGGAGCAGCGAACGGTTAATATCCTGGTTATGTGACTTGTGTTGTGTGTGTGTGTGGTTCTCTCGTTCTCTTGTGGTTGCGTTAACGAGATGGTTGGTTGCAATTGGGCTATCACTATCAGTTGTCAGAGATATTATTTAAGCAAAATCGCAGAACTTTGATCATGGGTAAGTTTTGAAGGAGAAGCGTGATCAACAAGGGAAGGCAGTCCATGGAAAAAGAAAGATACTACTGTATGCAGAGGTCGAAAGATGGTCTGGATGACAGCGGCGGAGCGAAGAGCAATGATCACGACATTTCTAGCCTTTCTTTTCCAGGTCTCAACGGCAGTGACGGCATGTTACACATGTCGATCATAGATCAAGCGTGCAAAGCGAAGCTACCAGCTGTTCTTTTACTTCCTCATAAACAACGACAAGGAACGGAGCAGGAGGAGAGGACAAGTCCTGGACAACTGGTCAAGTTCAATTCGTTGCCAATGTTTAGACGTCCAATTGTTGGGTGTCACCGCCCGCAGTCATAGTTGTATGCGGGAACAATTAGGGTGAGGACCGGTGAGGGAAAAGCTACCACATGTGCACCGGCTGTCACGTTATCGTAAATTCCTCGCAGATCACTCGAGGTTCTGTTTGGATAGCACGACATGGCCTCACGAATCTTCACATTGTATCCACGATTTATCCGGCGCTTGTGTGCCACAAGTGTTTCGGTTTAGGCGCGCAAGAGAAAGGAGGTAGGGCCGGGCCCGTATCAGGTGCCTTTTTCCCCCCCTTCGAGCAGGTTTTAACTTTGTATATAATGTTGTAGTTGGTGGCGGTAGACTTTTAAAATTGATGGGATATCAAGTGATAATACTCGACCTGAAATCAATATTTAGATAAATGGCGATGGCGAGTTTGACGTGACTGGCTGCCCGTGATCGCATACAGGCTCACATGGCATGGTGGTGAAGAATGTTCTATCGGGTGTAACGAGAGTAGGCTTTACGGAGTTGGGAAGAAGGAAGGTCTGCAGTTGATAAGGAACAAAATAAATAAATAAATATACAGAGTACAAAACAAACAAAGGTGAGATGATGAAGTTTGTTTGCGAGAGTTGCTGCCGTGGTACCTGTGTTGAAGAAATGGGGGGCGTTTGGATGTGTGGAGATCCATCATCTCATGACCGACCGAAGCATTGACACCAAGTGGGAAGACAAGATTCACGGGAGAAGGGGAAAAAAGCAAGATTGAGATTAGCCAGTGTTGCCAAGACATGATAAAAATAATAATAAAGTCAGTATGAAGGGAGGTATGGTGCGCCGAGGTGATTCGAGCGTGGACAGCGGAAGAAGGGGGGGTAGGGAGAGAGAGAAGCCGGAAGGAGAGGTCTAAGGCAGTGTGGGAGGTAGTAGGGGTTAGAAGCGATGTGCCTATTGTGGTGCGCCACCGAGGAATGACAGAGAGAGCGGGATTTTCGCCGGCAAAAGAAAAAGGCCATTTACAAAGTAGATCCTCACAATCGGAGTCGGTCCGTAAAAACTTTTCAGGATCCTAGCGAAGCGGAGAACCGAAAGCGAGGAAGGTGTGGCCGGAAGCGGTGATTACGGCCGGAGGTGGTCACGCCGGGAAACGGAGAAATTTAAATCAAATCAACAAAAAAAAAGCAAATAGAAATCAATAAAGATAAACTGTTCGAGGGAGGAATGGTCGGATTGTCTCTTCTGGTCGTTCAGTTATTTAACCCAACACAATGACTCTCCTCCCGCCCTCTTAACAATTCCCGCTGTTGCTGCTGTTGTCGCTACTGCTGCTCCTGCCGCTTCTGTCGACGCCGCTGGCAGTTCACTCAATGTCCCTTCGTCCCATCCTCAAACGATCTCCAACTCACTCATCATCCAATCACGCTGTTCATTTCCCCCCTTCCTCGTCGCTCACAACTCACACTTACTCGGTCTACTCTTCCACAACTTATGATCGTTCTCCTATCATAGTCTCCCCAAATACTTGTGCCATGCCTGAGCGCGGATGTCCAGGTCGAACCTATACTCTTGAAGACCCATCTGACACTAAATGGCCCCGTCATCATTACCCGGGCCGGGACCTACATCCCCGTGCAATGGCAGCTCCATCTCGTGAAGTAGCGGTGGACTACATGTATAACTCTCGCCCTCCACCTCTAGTCCCAGATATATCATCATCCGAATCGGACGAGTCGGATGGTTTCTCTACACCACACGCCGCCTCCTATACCCCTTCACCCCATCATGTCCACGGTCTCGCTATCCCCACAACAAAAGACCGCTACGACTCCTACAACTCATATGACCCTACAAGCTCTTACGACACATCTCCATTAACACCCTCCGCCGCCCTCTCCTTCCTCCCCCACCCACCTTCACCCCCCTCCCGATCTCCCTACACTTACGACGTTCCAACAACATGTGGCAGTCCTCAAGCTCCTCAGTCTAAACGTCGTAAAGAGCGGAAGCACGATCCATCCCGTACTCCAGACCGGATACCATACGCCCAACCTGAGAGCCCCTGCTTGACAAAAAGCAGTAAAAGCAATAGGGCCGCTGTTTTGAGCAAGTCCTTTTCCACTTGCCACAGTGCATCTTACCGAGTAGAAGATGATGGATGCCTCGGCGGGTTCTGAGAAGCGTCCACCCCCTACTCGTGGCCCTCTCTTTTGTTAATTTGTTTTCTTGTTCTGTTATTATCGCACGATATTACACTAGACCCCTTGAATCCACTGCATCCCGCGTACTTTTTGTATGTGCACGCACACGCACATCCTACCTGACACTTGTTGCTTATTATTTTCCTCACCGTAATACAGCATCATCGGTTTTTCTCATCGCACGCATGCAAACCGCCGTGGACTCTTTCTTACCTCCCCCTTTTTTTTAACTATTTATCTTAATTCTTTACAACTTCACGACATACCCCTCATGACGACTTTCTTTCCCCCGCCCAATTTGCATAACCTCCATGATCTCAAGCACGTTTCACCCTTTGTATCACCACCCACGCATGCGGTTTGTCGGCTCTCATCACATGGACGGTGTCTTCCCCCTTTATCCATAATTATAACTTATATTCTTGATGCTTTGTAGTCCGGTCAAACCCGTTCTTAGCCTTTTCTAATCAAATTTTATTCTTTGGAAACTAAGACTTTAGACATTGCGGTCGCTCAGCCAAAAGCGAGTTTCATACGGCTAGGCTTACATGCTTCCAATCAATACTCTGAGCCTTCAATTCACCTGGGCCAGACCAATCAAATTCCAGACTTGACGCGCGTGCTTCTCGGTTAGATCTGGGGACAACCTTTTTTTTTTTTTTTGGCAAAACGTTCATCAAATGGGCTAGATCTGATCCCCTGGCTGCCTCATCTCTCTCATCCGAAAACCGAAAGGACGAAAAAACTCATGACATTGGACGAAAAGGCCAACTTCTTGACTGCAACTTTTCCCCGCGCATGATGCGGAGTGAATTGGCTTATGTACACCAACGAACGTTTCACTATCCTGCATACTACGTGACTTCCGGGTTCAACGCGTCCCAAGTTACGGGGGTTGTCTCATGCTTTGCGGGCCTGACAATATCATCATTATTGATTATCTTTGACAATTGGGGTTTTTCTCTCCCAACTCTCGAATTCTTCCGATGTTCTTCTGAAATCTTACTCGGCTGTGTACTCAAATAGCACCCGAAGTCGAAACGTTTTTCCTTGACGGGACGTGCACTTACGACACGAGCCTCGAGGCCTAGTATTGACAGTGATTCCTCGCACTTGCGTTGCGAGTGTGTTTGTGCTTCGATGTTCTGTGTTGCATTACACGAGGTGACAGCTGCCGCCCTGCTTGTTTCGCCGGGCCTGGATATGTTGTACCCGTACTTACATACCTCCGTTTGATAACCGGGGCTATCCTACTGGGCGTGTTCCTTCCCTCCTTGGTGTTACAGATGCTATGTTTCACCACAATGCAGCGGCGGCATGAAGGGAGGTGCCATCGCCCGCACACCATTGTAGTAGCCATTTTGGTCTATCATTGATACAATGCTGAGCGGTCTGCGCTGCTGTCTCTTTTCTAATAGTTCACCGATCATCCTTTTGGATGTCGCAAAGTTGCTCTCCCCAACCTGATACCTCAATCTTGACTACGTCGATCCTCTCAGATCTTTATACTTGCTTGCTTCAAAAATGGGACTGAATTCTTTCCTCTAAGATCGGCTTGCACCAGGTACTCATCCCTTACACTCAAGAAGATCTACATCTACTCCCAAGTTTTCACCCTATTCCTCCGGCTATCATCCAAATTTAAGGTTTAACTTCAAGGTCACCTGTGTCATTGCTCACTCTTACTTCTATCGCAACACTCTTCGCTGACTTTCTCTTCGTTTCTTTTCCTTCTTTGGCGATGTTGGGGAAAGGGGGGGGTGTGGAGAGGAGCATCTGCCAGGCACTGCGTGATTCACAATCACAAAGGGCTTGTTTTGGGCTTCTGTTCTGAATTACTCATAATGCCCTGAGAAGATTGTCTGCGAATGACACTGGTCACTTGAAGCCAAGACCACACTCTACAAAACCTTTGCTTAGAAGTCACTGTGATGAGCTCGATGCCGGCTTTCGCTGTGGGTTGCGGCGGGGAGGGGGGCTGTGTTGTGCAGTTACAGTCCGGATCTCATAGAGTCCAAGATTTTTCAATAAGGTATATATGATACCTTGACATCACCGCAGTGCACGCCATGCACATTACTGCACATTACCCAGCGTCAGCACAGCATGAATGACTTTGCATGCCCCAAAAGCGCATGGTGTGACTTCTGCTCCTGGACCGGCGCCTCCTACATTATGCCCCCGGTACGGCAGATTAGCTGTTACAACTTCCCGGTACCGGTCCCTGGTACCCGCCTTGGTCATTGGCGCGCACTGGGAGGTTAAATTGATTTACTTGAGTTTACCCTTTTTCCCGGATCCCTGCTCGGTGCGCTCGGCGCCTAATTCAATAAAACACTATGGGACAGATAACTCTAAATTCACTATGCTTGACGTTAGAAATCCGGCAAGATATTTCCCTATCAGATCTCACAAATAAATGAGTACCTTGGATGGTTTTTGTGTTTTTCTTATGATCCGCCGTATTTTGTTCTACTTGTCTGATAATCCGGGTGTTGCGTTCCGCGTCTCTTTTGTATTCTAGTCGTTTGCAGCTCTCGATAGAAAGGATTACAACGGTCTATCAGTCGGTTTCACATGTCACAGTCAAAGATTGCTTAACAGTTGGAATGGAATGGAATGCATGGCGCGTGTTTCTATTGTATCTTGGTTATGATCCGGCTAGGGCGAAGGGCGTACGATGAAAGGGCTGACATTGACGAGCATCCCGTCACAAACGCCGGGAATCCATCCAGCAACGGATCAAAGGATCGATCCTTTCAGGTGTGGGGTAGAGAATTCTAAAACGGCAACACAAAAAAAACCAACAGCTGACCACACATTTAAGCATGGAATGATGCTTGTATTTCAAATGGGTCGCTAAGCAACCTCCGCGACACAAGCCAATGAGTAGGAATGATGAAGAATGGAAGCTCCAAAGTTTTCCATCGCAGGGCTGCGCTGACTTGGAAACGGTGTGCTATTTGGGTCTGCGAGTCGAATCAACCATACCGCGACGCGTCAAATCACGTGCGGAAAACCATGAGCTCGAGTTTAAAGTTATCAATATTTCGGCCGGTCGGTCCTGCAAGTCCGTTTCTCATAGGCGCAGCCAAGCCTGACGTTTTCACGGACACGGGTCGCATCATTGCCTGTACCATGCCAAACTCGTTGAAGTGGCCAAATTCGAACCAACCAGGATGTAGAGATTACGTTGAGCACTAGGAACTGAATTCAGATATGTATGATAAGGAACTGATTTTCGAAGTTCGAACGAACCCCACGTAACTTTGCGGGGACGCGTTCAATCACGTGCAGCGGGATAGGAGGAAGGGCGATAATGTAAATTACAGGTAACCATCGCCGAATTTCCTCCTCTCATCTCTTCACCCATTCGCCCTTCGTAAATTATCACAATGGTAAAAGCTGTCGTTCTGGGAGCCTCAGGCGAGTTTTTCGAAAGCCATAATATCTTTGGTCGATTAGCCTTAGCTGATCGCGCCTGATGATGCCGGTTAGGCGGGATCGGTCAACCTCTTTCTCTTTTGTTGAAGACCAATCCACATGTCGATGAGGTGTGTCTTTGTTTTTGACTTTGGATAAGCATGAATGCGAGTGTATACAGCTTGGATTGTATGATATCGTCAACACCCCTGGCGTAGCTGCTGATCTTGCACACATCTCCACCCCCGCAAAAGTGGAAGGGTACTTGCCACCTGATGACGGTCTGAAGAAGACACTTACCGGCGCTGACATTGTCGTTATTCCGGCAGGTGTGCCTAGGAAACCTGGTGTATGTCTACTGATGCACTCGGCCTTTATTGGTCACTGATGCGTACTTTCTAGATGACAAGGTAAGATAAGATCTCATTGTCGTTCATCATGATCTTTCATGAAACGTGCCATGTGTGAATAGAGACGATCTTTTCAAGGTATGTTTTGCGAAGATTTGTCGATTCTTAGGCTACGACTAACTTCTATCGATTCAGATCAACGCCGGCATTGTTAAAGATCTGGCAACCGGTATCGCCGTTACGGTTGGTCTTACCGTTGCTTGATCTCCCAATCTTCGACCGACGCACAGACAGATTGTTCCCTTACTCTCTCAAAGCTCACATCCCCTTCCCAATCTATCAACCGCCGACTATGAAGCTCTAGTCAAGCGCATCCAGTTTGGCGGTGACGAAGTTGTAAAGGCTAAGGATGGTGCTGGATCTGCCACGTTGTCGATGGCGTATGCAGGCGCCGAATTCGCAGAGAAAGTTATCAGAGCGTTGAAGGGCGAAAAGGGAATTGCAGCGCCTAGCTTTGTTTCTTCGGAAGCAGATTCCTCGGGTGCAGCCGCACTTACGAAGGAGCTTGGACAAGAACTGCGTTTCTTTTCTTCCATCGTGGAGATTGGGGTAATTTCTTTTTCACAACACATGTCATCAGTTACTGTCACTGACTGGATTCCACGAATGACAGGTTGAGGGTATCACGAAGATCCGCACTCTGGGAAACATCACAGATGCTGAAAAAGCCCTTGTCAAGGCTGCGATCCCGGAGCTGGAAACTAACATTAAGACGGTGCGCACCTCCAGCTATTTTTATCGAAATTTCAACAGATGTTGAGATGGTCTTTTTAATCGATAGGGAATTGACTATATCGCTGAGTCGTACAAGAAGTCTGGACTCTGAATGTTATTAGTACTGTGGGTTTGAAGTATAGCACTAAAGTATACTGTAGAGAAGAAGAAATCAAATGTATTTGTGAGACCGAGCGGGCCGATGCATGAGACAGATGAGGACCAGCCGAACACGGGGCAGACCACATGACCAATGCATGTGGCGTGGGAATGCGTGGTATAAGACCTTTTTCAGGTCACAGGGCTTGTGGTCACGACTGTCGTGACTTTCACGTTCTCCCATTTCTCCCCCGCCTCCCAAATCCTACCGCCGGCAGTACCGTTCGTCTATCGTCCTTCGTCAATTTATTTTACAAGATTTCTGGGTCAGTTTGACCCATTATCACTGTAAATCTCAGCCTAAACAGAAGGATTAATTTCTAGACAGTTAAGCGAGTGGGATTACCATACCAGCTCGGACTCAAATCTCACGTTATAGCTAGTTAGAGGTAATTTGTACTACTTCATATTTTTTGTTTTAACAATCGTTATATCAGAATACCAACAAGTTCCCTTCAATCAAAGCATATCAAGTCTCGATATGGCCCCCAATCCCACTAGTCATGATCCTACACTCGCCCATAATGCGGGTGCACCACCAGCTCAACCTCCAGCCCCGCAACCACAAGGCATGCCTCAGAATATCCTCTCGACCGATGTCTCGGGTCTCTCTTCGGTTAATGGTCTAGATCCAACTCAGTTGATGAACCTCTTGCGAAGCCTCCCAGGCGTGTTTACCAAGGTGAAATTTACCCTTCTGTATCCTTCACTCTTTGTCTTGTGTCTTGCTTCCTCAACGTCTGCTCCGGCGCCATGCATTTATTGAAGTCGGTATCATAACTGTCTAATATACCACACGTGACTGTATCGCGTCGCAGCACGAGCACTTCGGTAATAGTCACGGGGAGGAAAGGAACTATTACATTGTGCTGCCTGTCGTCCTCGTCGTTCCTGTTCATAATCTCATCCGAACAAGTTTCGCTTATAAAAGAATGATAGCTCACCGAACAAGGCAACCTCAAGGAAGATGCCGCCCAGACTTTATCCAATCTGCATAATGTCGCCCCGCCACCTTTTCAACCAGGCGCTCCCCATCCTTATCCCGGGCAGCCTGCAGGTCTTCCCGGAATCAACGATCCAGGCCCATCCACTCATCCCCGAGGCCCGCCTAGTCTTGGGCAATTGTCCGCAGTAGCCATGTCTGCGGCACCAGCGGGATCGGTTGCACCTCGACCCGGCCAGATTCCAGGCCAACCTCAGGAGATAGAAGAGGGTGGTGACGAAGACCATCTTACTGCGAATCAAAACACTGCTACTGGGGATGCCGCCAAAACTGCCACTGCACCTACTCCTACAACGAGAGGTCGGGGTGGCAGAAGTGCGACGATGGGAACTGATGAGTGGACTCGACAGCGTAAAGATAACCATGTAGGTGCTTCTTATTTGTCGCAAGAATATATCTGGATCTTGTTATAGAAAGAAGTTGAACGACGACGCCGTGGGAATATAAACGAGGGCATAAACGAACTAGGACGTATAGTTCCCAATGGTTCTGGTGAAAAGGCTAAAGGCGCCATCCTCTCACGTGCTGTTCAATATATCCACCATCTGAAAGAGAATGAGGCACGAAATATTGAAAAGTGGACGCTCGAGAAGCTGTTGATGGATCAAGCAATGGGCGATTTGCAAACACAATTGGAAGAGATGAAGAAGATGTGGGAAGAGGAGCGCATGGCAAAGATGCGAGCTGAGAGCGAGCTAGAGGTATTGCGAGGCGCAGTCGCTGCGAGTCAACAGAACCAGCAGAACCCGCCAAACAATCAAAACCAGGCTCAGAATGGGCAACAAGGACAAGCAGTCCATGCACGTGCTGACAGCCAAACGCTGAAGCGAGACGCTGAAACGGCTGGTGCAGGTGGAGATTTGGACAAGGATGGGAAAAAGGTGAGATCCGAGTAGAAACTTTTGTTTTGACCACCTACCAGGAATTTTCTGCCTCTCGTTTCTACTTTTCGGCTTCTTTCATTGTGCTTTCTAGTGTAAAGTTTTCCCTTGACGAGACACTCAACAAACTTGAGCGTTGGACTCGACTTGCTCGTGACCGAGAAGGGTCGCAGCTATGCGTTTTTCCAGAGGCATTGTAAATCCTGCAGCCTTCGTTATCTTGTTAATAGCTGAAACATCGCGATTACTGCAGCCTCGGCGGGTACCCCAGGGACTCCCACTTCGGTACTGTAATGGGCAACCGCAGCGATGCAGGACGTGACGAATATGCGCGATATCATGCGGCCGCCGTCGAGATTCCTTCGCCTATTATCTCGCGGGTAGAGAAAATTAGCCGGGACACAGAAGTATTCATAGTCGTCGGTGTCATCGAAAGGGAAGGCGGCACTCTTTATTGCACAATTGTATTTGTAGATCCGGTGAAAGGCTACGTAGGGAAGCACAGGAAGATCAAGCCTACAGGGGCTGAGAGGATCGTTTGGGGGGAGGGGAATGCAGCTACCCTTCCTGTAATTGAAAAGGACTTTGGCGATGCGGGTCAGCCGTTGAAGACTAAGCTGTCTGCAACAATTTGTTGGTCAGTCGAATGATAAGCTTCGTGAGCGATTTGATTGACCTGAGATACGGTTGCAGGGAGAATTATATGCCTTTGTGTAAGACGGCACTCACATTTTGAAAAAACTCGCATTCTCATGCGAATAATGGCCATGCAGTACGCACCTATTATTATAGCCAAGGTACGCAATTGTACTGCGCTCCCACAGTAGATGCGCGTCCAGAGTGGCAAAGCACAATGCAGCATATCGCACTTGAAGGGGGTTGCTTTGTCCTTGCGTCGTGCCAATTTGCTCAGGCGAGTCCCAGCGCTACATCATACAAGAGAGTCTTTCAGTGATTCAACAAACATAAATGTCGCTTAGGCCAAACACTATCCCGAAGAGCACTTCACGTTAACCAATGTTGGTGCCGACGGTATACCAGACCCTGACAAGGTCATGATTGCGGGAGGTAGCGTCATTATTAGTCCGCTGGGAAAGATTCTTGCTGGACCCCTGCGTGATGCCGAGGATATCCTGACTGCCGATTTAGACCTGGACGACATTGCAAGGAAGAAGTTCGATATGGACGTTGTGGGACACTATGCTCGACCTGATAGTACGTGCAACAAGGACATCACTGCTGGCTGGATATTAAACGAGACCTCTTGTAGTTTTCGAGCTCGTAGCACATGTACCGGGGTTGTGACGGCCGTATACAATGACTGCGAATTAGGGAGATTACCTGAATTACGTTGCTTAAGCATCCCGGGATATGTACAATGAATAAAGTAGCTGAACAGGCAAGAGATGTGGATTTACCTCAGAAGCTTGAGACTGGTGTAGCGACGGAATCTCCGGGTGTCCGTAAGTTTGTGAGTTACTGAATTCTCTACCAGGAAAATGAATTCCTGCCATCGTTCACGAGGATCGTTGCCACTTTCGAGTAGCACGCATCGGAGCAGAAACCACAAGGACTATCCAAATCAAGTTGAATTCGTTATGAGCAACTGAGGCAGCCATGACCTAGGGAGATAGCTCTTGACGCAAAGTATGATATCGAAACAAGATGACAGCATTCGCAAATCAACCTATATAGTAGCAACAAACCCAAGCGACTGAGACGCGCGTAATCAAGACTCCAAGTTCAACATAAGTATCGGTCCGGTTTCCAAAAATGCACGCCGACTAATGCGTCGTGTCCGCCTGTGTAGAGATGGCGCAATCCATGATGACAAGCAAGTTATTTCTGGCGTG
>JABCKL010016860.1:7887-22428 GCA_018851305.1 Calocybe cyanea | reverse complement strand
GCAGGTCACTCCTGGAAGCCCGCACTGTGGCATTGCCTGAGCAGTCGACAATACGCCGAAAATAAGGAGAAGAGACGAAGGAAGACTGATTCTCATAATCGCTTGGGGTCCTACTGCGAAAATCTAAGTGCATGTGTAGTATTTTTCCGTGCTTATATGTGCTACATTTCCTAATCATCACTCGGGAAGACACGTTTATAGCACCCCTCATTCAGAAGGATGCAACGATTCCGAATTTGACCCACCCAGCAAGCCGTTTGAATTACCGCCTGTACTTTGAATATTGAAGCGCAGTGACGCCAAGAGCGGTGGTAGATATCAAGGGCATACCTCCAGCCAATTGACCCTGACATCGACAGGAAAATCGAGCTAAGGGGCGAGTATATAGCCATTGTCCACCATAACGTGGGCTGGCAGACTCTTGGATCCAGGCCATTGTCGGAGAATTTCATGAGAAAGGTGAAATTCAACGAGGAAGCAATAGCTTTTGGGACTGTTGCACCCAACGTGTATCTGCCTTTCGTTGCCCCCCAAGCTTTCCTGTGCGATGTTGTACTTCCCGAGGCTCGCTTCCCATGTCACTTGTATCATGCAGGCCGACAGCTGTGGATGTTACACCCCTGGGCTATCTCATTGGCGAGCTTTTATCGGATCTGTCATGCTGCGGTTACGCTAGCGGAAAACCCGACGAAGACGAGACTTCAATGTTAATTGTACAGTATCATTCCGTACTGATATATACTGGGCGGACCAGTTTATAACATTCCCTCATTCAGAAGGATGCAGCCATTCCGTGTTTCATCTAGCAGTTTGACATACCGCCTGTACTTTGAACATTGAAAGCCGGTGACGCCAAGAAGCGGTGGTGGACATCCAGGACATCCTCCAGCCAATTGACCCTGATAACGCCGAGGATATCGAGACGGCTAAGGGGCGAGTGTTGAGCCATTGTCTACCATAACGCAGGCAGCAGGCTCTTGGATCTAGGTCATTCTCCGAAAATGATGTGAAAAAGGTGAAATTCAACGAGGATGCAATTAGTCTTTATGATGCTGTTGCCCCCAATATGTGTCTACCCCTCGCTATTCCCAAGCTTTCTGTGCGACGTTATATTCCCCAATGCCAGTGCTCACTTCTAATGCAGCTGTATGATGCTTGGCAGGGTATGCTCTGACAGCTGTGAATGTTATATCTTCGGGGCGACTTTTATCGGATCTGTCATGTAGTGGTTATGTTGCCTGAACCTAGGCTCCTTCGTCGTTGGGCGCTTGCTCCATTGCTCTGAACGAGTGGACGATGTTTCGTCAGGGGGACCGTTATCATCACACGAATTCAATGCCTGGTGGTTTCCGTGCTCGCTGCGGGATGTCTGATTGCGATACCATCCGATATAACCATATACGAAAAACTTGAACCTAATTGTGTAATAATTGACTGCCAACAACCTCCTGAAGCTTGGGCGCGTTTTCTCCCTCTACATATCGTTCTTAACTCGAGCTACAGAGGTGCTTTATTACCACGCCGGTGTTACCAGGGATTCTCCCTACCAGCCACCAAAACTAAGCTACTTGAGCAGATCTCGATCATTTCAGACTCTAGGTCTAAGGCCCGTTAGAAATAAATTGGTTCAAACAGAGCTTCTGAAAGTACCTCTTCGAGTAAAATATCTCGTTTGCTAGCATTACACTCAACACATAATGCCTTTGCAGGTATACGTCTTGCAACCTCGGGCCAGTTCATCTGTACGACAGGCTCTTTGAGGAAATTCGTCGTCTAGAAGCCGTCAGACGCCATTGTCAGCGAAATGGCCATTAGGCTGTCTTCAGTTCTAATACTCACATTCCGGACATTGACACTGGTTTCTAGAAATACAACATCCTGGACCTGGATTGCCCCCGCCACAGCTCACTCCTGGAATCTCACAGATCTGTGGCATCGCCTGAACAGTTGACAATACCCCAAAAAGAAGGAGAAGCGACGAAGGAAGGCTGATCTTCATAATTGCTTGGGTCCTGCTGCGAGAATCTCAAGTTTTCAGGTGCTTGTCTGGTATCTCTCCGGACTTATATATATGCTACCTTTCCGAACATCGCTCGGGACCAGGATATAACATTCCTTCTTCAGAGGGATACTCACAGCAATTCCGAATTTTACTCTGACCCCCGTCCAGCAGTTTGACATACCGCTTGTACTTCGAACATTAAAACCCAGTAGCGCGAAGAGCAGCGGTGGACATCCAGGGGGGTACTTCCAGCCAATCGAATCTGATATCGTCAGGAATATCGAGGCGACTAAGCCGGTGAGTAATTAGCCATCGCCCGCTATAGCTTGGGCCGGCGGACTTTTGAATCCAGGTTTTTGACCGAAAATGTTATTAACAAGGTGAAATTCAAGGGGGTCGCAATAGCTTTAGGGATATTGCTGCACCCAGCCTGTGTCAAGTTAGCCCTCGCTATTCCCCGGGCTTCCCGTGCAATGTTGCAATCGCTGAGGCTCATTTCCAATGTCAGCTGTGTCATTTAGAAGGGAATATGATTTACGAAGGTGGTTAATAAGTGACAGCGTGTAAGGAGGAGGTACGCCCTTACAGAGAGAATACCTTCGCGGAAAACGATGATATACATGTTCAAAGGCTCGAGGTAGGTAGGACTATACGGATCTTGCTCAAAGCTACGGAAACACACAAGGTAGTAGTTTCGGAAAAGTTCAATCTTTTCGCGCGTCTCTTCCATCTGGATATCTTCGGTTGTCAGTGGGTGAATGGAGAACACCTAAGAGCTCATAGTCAGCGCCTGTGCAATGAGAATTACATGGATTTGACCTTGCTAAGCATTTTCATCTCCTCGTCCGTAGGACTCAAGACATCCAACCACCATGTCCGATCATCCGTATCGCTGTAATTTGCTCCATTCCCCCCAACAGGACCAGGACCAAGTGGAAGTTTCTGATCCAAGGGTACATTCGACCTGCGTTGTATATTCGGGGCTCCTCCATTCAAAGCAATATTAATTGCGCTGCGCGGGTCACGATTGGGCGGTGGGGGCGGTGGGGTGACAGCTCGGTTTGCATTTTGGATACCGCTGTTACCATCAGGATGAATACCGACGAATAGTTGTTCAAAGGTTTGACCTTCAGCCGGTAGCTCGCTAAGACTACGTGCATGAATAGTTTGCCCCAACGCATTTGAGTAAAATGAGAAACGGTACGGCCGGTCATGCCCTGTGTTCAGGATACCTCCTGTCGGGGTTGAAGCATCGTATGGACCAATAGGAGGTTGATTGCGACCGAGGTTACCGGTAAGATGAGATGTGATAGAGCCTATACCTGTACCAGAAGGTAGGCTGATACCAAATGGATCATGCGGTGTTTCAAATAATGCCATTTTCCCTCCAATACCCTTACGGTGTGATCTGGGTCGCGGATTGGATTGACTAAGTTTTCGATGTCGCAAGTTGGGCTTGTTAGCATCTTCATTTTCGGTTTCGGCGGGAGGTTGTGGAGTGGAGGGTGGTTCAACGTATGTTGAAGGTCCGGGCTCGTCTCGTGGCTGCTGCTCAGTAGCGGGGGGAGAAGTGGGACGACGAGGGGAACGAAGAGCGTCGAGAGAGAATTTTGTAGTTGGAGAAACACCCAGCAATGCTTTTTCAACAGCAGCAAAGTCCTCCATTGGAGTAAAGTCAAAATCAGAGCGAGACGCGTTGGCCTGGTAGGTCGGTAGACCAAAAAGCGACTCATTGTTAGGATCATGAGCGATAGGGGACACGTGTGCCAGCAGTGACGGTTCGTGAGTCTGGTTCAAATGCATATTAAGATCTACACCAGAGCTATCTCTTGTTATTGTCCCAGGTTCATCGTCTATGTCGGGCTGAACAGGATTGTGGGTTATATGCGGATGTTCATCTTCTTCGCGTGGACGTTCAGGAAGGGAAGGGATCTCGGGTGAGCTCAGAACAGTTTCTCTACGTGCGCGTGAGAGATGCATGGCCATGTCAACGTCCATCGTACGCTGGCGCTCGCGAGCTTCAGGGTCGAAAGACCGACCCAGAGTGGGTGAATGCCGGTGACGGGTTGTGAGGTCGCTGGCATCGCTGGGACGGCGTGGTACTGTAGAGTTGTTGGACAACGGGGAGGTGGAGTCGCGGATTGTGTCTGGCGATGAGGAGAGGGCGGAGGAGGGGATAATCGACTGTGGTAGGCTAGAGGGGACGCTCATGGTGGGCGACTTGGAAAAAACCTACATCACGTGGTATAAGTTCGGAGAATCGGATATGGCATTTATGACGTCACAGAGCGTTATTAGTAGGCGAATATTAGATTACAAAATAATAAACCCAGAACAAATCCTCAAAGAAAACGCACTATGAACCAACTTGGATAGCTGGATTGCTATCCCACACGTTCATCAGTGCATCCTTCTTGTCCTCCATTCTTCGTCCTGTCCATTCATCCTCTCCAACCCGATTCGCCCAATCATCAGGTCCATCCCAATTCTCTGCCCAAGAATCATCGTCAGCCACCTCAACATTCCGTTGCGGCTGAACTTGAGGCGCAGCTGACCCAGGTGAATTGATTGCAGGCTGGTGATTCGGCGTTTTCAAGCTAAGCGGCGCAGGTGCTTGCCGCCGTTTGGCCTTTTTAAGGAGGTTCCTCGCTGGCTTAAAAGGCACGCTACCAGTAGAACTGCTTTGCCTCAGAGGCGGTGGATATGCATGGTCTACATGTTCATCGACAGAGTTCGCTCTACTCAATTTTTGTTCTTCTCGTTTATCGGTCTCATTTTGACGGCTATGACGTGGAGGAGACATCGAAACTCTGCGTGGTCGTGTGTTTTCAATGTCGCGTGGTCGGTAAGAGTTATTATCGTCTTCGTCGTCTGAAGAAGCTCGAAACAAGGGTTCACGGTCATGCGCCGCAGAGTTAGTTGGGGTATCTTCATCCAATGATAATGCAACGGATGCTTTGACAATCGAGTCGATAAGCCAGAACTGTACAACGTTCATGATGATGGGAAAGATGCCCATAGTACTAACATCGCAAAATAAGTCAAGTTACACGGAGGCTGCAGGGAATGGTTGCAACGTACAATATAACTTGAACATAATCTCCCGCCCCAACCCTTGTCCAGCTTAGAAGCCATTCCCCAGCAGCGAACGTCCCCGGCACAAAAATAAGGATGATAATGACGAGTAACTTCATAGTCGTCAACGAAAGAACATATAATGCAGCTTGTCGCGCCCAAAACTTGAATGATGGCGGCGTCCCATAAATCCCAGACTCGAACCCCTTTAACTGAAGTCTTTCGACGAATATATTCGTAAGAAAATGGAGAATAACATATAGAAACCCGACGCCTGGATGAACGCGTCAGGAAAGGGCGAAGATGAGCAATCATAGTGGCTCACCAAGTGTTGTGTCCAAAAGGATGTGCAGGAAGTAAAACACGCAAGCATTGCCGGACGTATACTCCGAGATAATGCCAGATACAAGGATATTTACGACGTGAACAAACATCTGTCCAACTACTTGTTTGGAGACATCAAAAAGCCTTCATGTTGGGGAAACCAATATCAGTGCGCTGTATTCCCTAACTGCAATAAACACGGGTACGAACCATATTTTCCATGGACGCTTGTGCGGTTCTCTATGCCTCTTGTATACTAGAGAGAGAATAACGATTACACCTAAAGCACCCTGAACAGCCTATATTTTTAAAACATCAAGAAAGCTGTATTTATGACGCAGTCGAAGGGAAGTCAACTATAAACTCACCAAGGCTGTTGGACCTAACAATTCACATGAATCGTCATCTGGAACGGTATCTGATAATCTCTCAAAGGAACTGGAGGTTGTCGTTGGGGTCGGCATAGGTTTGTTAGTTGGGCGTTGTCAGATAAACCCAGTTTGAGAGTTGCCAGTGTTTTCTGATGCAATCACGCGCGACGCGGGGGGGCCGTGGATAGTGGTCGCGTACGTAAGCAAAAGCCCCAAATTGCTGCGCGATCGTGTGTGGCACAGTATATATAAACTCTGCCCTTTCCACTGAACACGTTGACAATCTCGTATATTCAGCTATATTACAAGTCTACAACCTCCCACTTAAAAATGAGTTACTTCAATCGTAACACCCATACGCCAACTCCTCCTCATGGCCCTCCTTACACTCGAATTCCTGACAGTCATTCTCTACCTTCCGGACCAAGGCCCGGAATGCGTCCACCTCCACAATCGACCCAGTATGCTCCACCTTCATCCCCCTACAATGATCCCCCCGCCGCACTTTTTGAGAAAAGAGCGCTTGATCGTGTACCGCCGCCCTCTCGCTCTACTGGAAGGTGCGTATGATCGTGGTCATCCAATCACTAATCGAACTAAAGGTTAAGCCATTAGCTACGGAGTAGTCAGCGCTCCTAGTGATGCACTTGCTTTGTCTAACTGCTTGATTGTCCACCCGTCGGACTTCCGACCAGGAGAGCACGTTCTGATCAAGAACGGATTCGCATTAACTGTAAAGTACGTATAATAGAAATACCTCCCTTTTCAAATCCGTTATCCAAGTTTTCAACTATTTCTCCCCTCAGGCATGACAACACAGGCAAACTCGCGCCAGGTACAGTCGGCGCGTCCGCCGTCCAGCGCCAATGGATCGGCCTCTCTCTAACAGGCGACCAAGTCACCGTCGACCCTCTCCCACCCCCACCCCACCCCTCCGCCCCGGCTTTCCTTCAGTCTATTGATATCGAAGTTGGCTTCCTCCGCCGCGGGCACGAAATCGCAGAACAATTCTCCGCAGACGAGATGGCTCACAATTTCATCCATGCCTTCAATGGAATCCTCATGTCTGTTGATCAGATTATGATATTTGAATTTCATGGGCAGAACTTGAAAGCGGCGGTCAAGTCGGTTAGCACTCTGGAACTTGCGGACGAGCAACGGAGGGGGATGTCCCCCGGTCAGGAACAGCGGTCGTCTGCGAACCATTCACATGTTGGTATCTTGATGGAAAAGACGGACGTTACGTTCATGAAGGCTCCAGATAGTGCTATCAAAATTAAGTCGAGTGCAAAGAAGTGAGTTGTCCCGCAGTTATGTTTCCTCATTGGTGGTAGGGGAACTTAAGGCTGAAGACTCTCTTAAACAGAGCACCTCCAAATGCTATTCTTGCGCCAAACTTCAAATTTGAGGATATGGGAATCGGAGGTCTCGATGCTGAATTTAGCGATATTTTCCGCCGTGCGTTCGCCTCCCGGGTGTTCCCTCCTGCATTAGTGGAGAAATTGGGGATTGACCACGTAAAGGGTAATTAAAACATCTTTCATCCCTTTGAATCTTATCGGCTCTAAAAACTGTCTTACAGGCATCTTGCTACATGGTCCTCCCGGGACTGGAAAAACCCTGATAGCAAGGCAAATTGGTAAAGTTTTGAATGCGAGAGAACCGAAAATTGTCAACGGTCCCGAAGTTCTAAACAAATATGTTGGTGCATCGGAGGAGAATATCCGTAAGCTGTTTCTTGATGCAGAAAAAGAGGCACGTTCCATTTTGTGTCAATTGTGAAAGACTGATGGAAATTTATTTTCTCTTCGGCTCTAGTATAAGGAAAAGGGGGAAGATAGTGGTCTACATATCATCATTTTCGATGAGCTTGATGCCATCTTCAAACAACGTGGGTCAACGAATAATGGTACTGGTGTCGGCGACAGCGTCGTCAACCAGCTGCTTTCGAAAGTGAGTTCATCTCCAATTTGGCTCCCCTCTATTCCTAATGTTTTTCTAGATGGATGGTGTAGACCAATTAAACAATATCCTTATCATCGGTATGACCAACCGCAAAGACATGATTGATGAAGCCCTACTTCGGCCGGGACGTCTTGAGGTCCACATGGAAATTTCTCTACCAGATGAAAAAGGCAGATATCAGATCCTCAACATTCATACATCCAAAATGCGTATGAATGGCGTGATGGATCCTGACGTTGACTTACTGGAACTTGCCGCTGCTACGAAGAACTTTTCCGGTGCTGAGATCAACGGTCTCATCAAGAGTGCAACGAGTTTTGCTTTCAACCGTCATGTCAAGGTCGGAACAATGGCGGGGATATCAGATGACGTTGAGAATTTGCGAGTGAATAGGCAAGATTTTATGATGGCTTTGGATGAAGTTCATCCTGCATTTGGTGTATCTGAAGAAGAGCTACAGCAAGTTGTTCAGAACGGGATCATACACTTTAGTCCAGTGGTTGACGTGAGATGTCTGGAACTTCGACCGCGGAGACGTTATGACTAACTTCGTGCCTGTTTTCTGTCTTCCAGGAAATTCTGCGATCGGGCGAGTTATTTGTTGAACAGGTGCGAACGTCAACACGGACTCCTCTTGTCAGCGTTCTTCTCCATGGCCCACCCGGCGCTGGCAAAACGGCTCTTGGCGCGTCAATTGCACAGGCTTCCGGGTTTCCTTTCATTAAGCTGATCTCACCCGACGGTATGGTTGGCTATTCAGAAAGCCAGAAGGTCGCTGCTATCACAAAGGTTTTTGCTGACAGCTACAAGAGTCCATTGAGTGTCATTGTGCTTGACAATATAGAGCGTCTAATCGGTACGTCCGATTCTTCTGAAGTAATCACGTAGGAATTTTGATTTGTGCCCGGTAGATTGGACGCCAATGGGAGCTCGCTTCTCTAACGCCGTACTGCAAGCCCTTTTGGTGCTATTTGCGCGCAGGCCGCCGAAGGTAAAACTCGCAACTTGGTTTGTTGGGAGTCTCATATTAACTTTACACTTTTGCAGGGTCGGCGGCTACTAATTATAGCGACATCGTCACTGCGGCCAATCCTCACCGACCTTGGTTTCGCAGAAATTTTTGATTCTGAACAGCGCGTGCCTCCCATCTCAGACTTACGGGCGCTGGAATTCGTCTTGAACGAGGTAGAACTTCTATCCTCGTCGGAGGAGAGGCGCAGGGTTATCCAGGAACTGCGCGAGGCTGGCTTTGAAGACAAAAGCGGTCTAACTGCGAAGTTTCAGATTGGAATTAAAAAACTTTTGAGCATGATAGAAACGGCCCGGCAAGAGCCTGATAACGTTGCTCAACGTTTAATGAGTGCACTTATAGGCTTGGGGATGTGAATCACTGTTCTTCACTCAGGATATAGATAAGTACGACTCGTATAATTAGCTACTGTCAGGAGCGTATAGAATGGAACCCCAGCGCCCCGATGGTGTCGGTACCGTTTCATGACTCGAATATCTTAGGGAGAGGAGGCGCCGTCTGGGTGAGAATTGGGTTAGATATATCGAATGACGAATCGACTGTCGTATACGTACAATTGCAATGTTATGATCAACCAAACCTTACAATGTTTGATTCTTACTCCTCATATCTCAGATATACATTGTACTAGTCCTCATTTAGAGAAAATCGTAATCACAGAGGCGCTGAATGATTACAAAGAGGTGCCGCGTGATCGCAGCCAAGGCTGTGTACTGCAAAAGGAGGCGAGGAACGGGAGAAACAACAGCCTCCCCCATGTTCCACGTGGAATCGCTTGGCCCTTACAAAGTCCACTTGTGGCTGTAAAATGCCGCATGCTATGCTTCGCTTTCACCCGTCAACCCCGTCACCGTTACCGATCCGCAATGGACTCAAGTGAACGATCTCTGACATCGATACAAACGACAACAGAGACAAGTTGTTACAACTTAGCAACTACTATTGATGATTGCTGATCGCTGTACTACCTCAGATGCCAACAGTTCCGCCATCTGCCAAAGTCAGAGCTCAACATCTTATTAACACTCTTACTGACGACGAAGGATTCCATCGCCATATGGCAGGAACATTTGATTCTATTCGTTCTGCAAGTGGTAAGATCCACCCGCTCCAGAGTTCAGCTTACGTCCTGTGGACCTAACCAAACACGTTCCGGACCCTACTGCATCCTCAAAATAGCTTTTCAATTGAAGCGCCATGCTCCCCGATTGGATAGTGGCTTTATCTAGAAACTTTCACGATTAAATTTCTATGCCTAGTGTCACAATTTAGCATGGAAGATTGATCACGACCTTTTTTTGATCGAAACATGTCTCTGGTCCCGTCCATCAGTGCATCAGCAGGTCGGTATGTACGCCGGACCGCCCTTTCTTGGGCAAGAGCCCAATGCTCTAAAACCTGTTTGAGAAGCCCTAATCGTGCACTCTATATATAATCTTCTCTCGGGGCTGGTAGTCTTTCCCTCATTTATTTTCGTTCTCTTCGATTCTTTCTTTTTCTGCCTCGGCACTTTGTATCGGTTTACGTTCGCTCGGTCGACCAGCACGCAAACAACTTACGCGGATCCCACTTGACCCTCCATGTCGTCTACATCCGGTACACTCTTCCCCTCCCTATTGGGCGGCCCAACCCAGGCGGAAAGGGATGGCCAGGCAGTTATCATTTGGACCATTGGAATGTATGTGACTATAACCCTGATCAGTCCAGGCCTTATCTGATTCATCCACGTCAGGTATTGCATTTTTGGCTGGGACTATCTCATGAACCTTCCGCACGAAATCATGCGGATATGGAAGAGGAAATTTACCGTACGTTGGCAGATTCCAATCCAAGCTGGGTCATAAATCTGATAATTGTTTCTCTAGTATGTCTCCGCATTGTACGTAGCCAACAGATATTACGGCCTCCTACAATTCGCAGTAGTTATTCCACTTGTTACGACTCCCATCACACATGCGATAACTCGCGAGACTTGCGAAAGTAGGCGATCTTTCCTGATAAGGCCAGGCGATGTCCCTGACCTTCGAGTCTTTAGAGATTTTCCTATGGCAACCTATCGGAGCGCTCATCTCTAACATACTATCACAGGCGATCATGGGTGGTCGAGTTTACGCTGTAGGCTTCTATCTGATCTTACTCTAGAAATAGCACAAGCTCATCGAAGTGTAGATCTATGGACAATCGAAGATCATTCTCGGTATACTTGCAAGCATAGTGCTTGCTGAGCTGGTCGTGCATATATATACCATAACAACTGTATATCCTGCACCAAGCCCGCCCGATGATCCCGATGCTTTCGTCCCTTGTGTAGCCGTAGGGCCCACGGAATGGCTTATCACCTTCTGGGTATGTCGCTCTATTATTTCTATAGCATTCGTGTCTATATATAATGATCCCACCATAGGTAATGCCACTGCTATTTGACACGGTCACCTTCTTTATGACTTTATATAAAACCATCGAATTTTGGCGGGTTCAAATGGAATCCTCCACTCTGGCACTTCTGTTCCGTGATGGTCTGATTTACTTCGCAGCTATTTTCTCGTACGTCTGTTCTATTTTCTGTGTGGCGGAATCAATCACCAACACTGATGTACAGTATGAATCTCGTCAATGTCGTTCTCTTTATCACCCAAGGGCCAAACTTACAGGCTGTCAACCTTCCGTAAGTTGCCCAGTGCCACCATCTTTTCTTTGCCATTAAGATATTCGATGACAGTGCTACTATAATGTTGAACATCATCATGTCGTGCAGACTGGTTCTGAACTTGCGTGCGCCACGAACCAATGTCGTAGTCAACAATAACAGCCAGAGCGCGCCAGAAATGGCACGAAGACTTCCCTTGTGGAATACTCCTGCACCCCCACCACAGAAGTCTTTGGACCAGTCAGCACATTCCAGACAGTCTTCACTCGTTCCACCTGGTGCAATGTTCTTTGGCAAACCAGATAGTCCTTCTACGTCGTACGCAGCAGACCCCAGATATGCTGCACCATATGCATGATTATGGACTATGGACATACGTACACTACCTTTGGGACTCTTGAGGAGTATAATAATGTTATGTTATTTATCCCTGTACACCGTCCGAATTACTATTATACCACTGTACACCCTTTAGTCTGAACTCTCATATGCCATTGCAAAGTCGGAGATTGGCTGCAATCCGAGCGTATGCTACTCCATCTTAATCGCACGTTTGTGTAATCAGATGGTCTCGACCTGATAAATAACGCCATCGGGACGCCTCGAAGAAGCGGCGTTTTGATGTCGAGTGTCAGAAATTTTTGTATTGGGTTCGTCGGTACGTTATTTGAGTGTATATTCTGCCCAACTGGTACCGCGAGCACAGTCGTTACGTTCCAAATCCGTGGACCCCAGCCACAGCCCCCGCAAGGGTCGATACTAGCCCTATCTACCCTATTGCTATGATGATCTACGAACCTATATGATGCTGCTTGTTGATCAAATGATTGCTAATCAAACAAATGCGGCTCGTTTCAGTGTTTTTGTACTCGGTGGCAGAAAGGCTTGGACATGTCTTTCAGCAAACAAGCTGTCATAGTCTGGTAGCTTAGATGCAAGGAATGAACCAGCTTGACGTGGACAGCTCGCATTCAAAGTGTCCATGCCGGTACTTGTAGAAGTTTGCCTCCGCTGATGGTGGCACATGAGCGGAGATTGAAATCCAGGTATCTAGGTTATTTTGGTAATATCTTGCACAATGTGCCAATTGTATTTCAAATTCAGTAAAAGCAGCATTGCAATAAGGCCTTCGGAATGCAGTGCATTTCACCGCAGAGGACTATTGCTTTTTTTCTGCTAGAGAAAGACAGCAGCCTGCTCAATAGTTTAAACAAATTGTGGTTATTATCTTGGGTAACTAAGCGCTGGCGCCCATACTAAGCGCTCTGCTAAGCAAGGTTTACGAACCGCGGTCGGGCCTCCAGGGACCGGATAAAACTTTGTGCATCAAATGGGCAAAAACCCGTCAATAGAGTTTAAAAGAATTTTCCCAACGGTTTTGATCCCTCTCAACGTGGTACAAAGCATCCTGAAAAGGACAACGCCCCGGTAACGCAGGCCGCCCATTCCTTTCATTCCAGCCCCTCTTTACCGCTCTACCACCACCTTTTTGGGGCTCCCCCACCATTGGCATGTCTGCAACAGCCCCCCAACCTGGTATGCCGACTCAAGAGCAACTAGCAAAAGGAGAGAGGGATGGTCAGGCAGTGGTGATTTGGTCTGTTGGAATGTGAGCACCTATTACGAATTCACCTATTTTGAGCAGACCCCTCAATGACAACGTTGCATAAAGGTTCTGTATTTTTGGTTGGGACTACCTTTTGTGTCTCCCAAAAGAGATACAACGAGTATGGAGGAGAAAGCTAACCGTGAGTATCCTCGGCGCTGATCAACATCCGAACGTGTTTTTTTTGACCTTTGTTATTGGGCTCAGTATATGACATGCCTTTACCTCCTCAATAGATATTATGGTCTGTTGGAATTCTCGCTGGTAGTGGTTTTGATTACGACACCCATCACGAATGCTCTTTCCATCGATGATTGCAAAAGTGAGCTTATTTTGAATCATCACTTCTCGACATTTCGCCGACAGCAGTTTCTTTCTGCAGAGATCTTCCTTTGGCAGCCAGTTGGTGCTCTGATCACTACCTTGATCTCTCAGGCTATAATGGGGAGCCGCGTTTGGGCTGTGAGTGTCTAATAATAAACGTACCCTCTCGTACCATTAAAATCTTTCGTTATAGCTATATGGCAGATCTTCTGTCATCGCCGCTTTCTTAATCTTCTACGCAGCATGCGAACTTGCAATTCATGCCTATACCCTGACGACTGTGTACCCCGCACCCCCGCCAGCAGTCGGTATCCCTGTTCCCTGCGTTGCCATCGGCCCAACACCGTGGCTGATTAGCTTTTGGGTAAGTTGGCATAAACTGTGTGATGGATTTGCGCTTTCGTTGGTTGCTAACAGATGGGCTCTTTCAGGCTGTCCCCCTTGGCTTCGATACCATCACATTCATTCTAACTTTGTTTCGAACTATCGAATATTGGAAAAATCAGACAGAGTCGCTCGCGCTGACTATCTTGTTCCGGGACGGACTGTTCTATTTCGCTGCTATCTTTTCGTGAGTTTTGTTTTTTTTGACTAACTTAATGCATCCTCGTAAACTTTGATCTTTGCTGACCACAACACTTGCACAGCATGAACCTCATAAACGTAATCCTTTTCGTCACCCAATCATCAACATTGCAAGCAGCTAATCTTCCGTGAGTCTTTTTCTTGAATAATACTTGATAAATGCGTGCAAAACGTGAATGGACATTGACGATTTACATCCTCCTCCTGCAGTGCTACTCTGATGTTGAATGTCCTAATGTCTTGCCGTCTTGTCCTTAACCTTCGTGGTTCATCAACCGTTTTGTCAAGTGACAACGTCCCTCTGACCACGGCGTCATCTCCGAGACTCGAGACTTGGAAAGCCAGAGAGCGAACGATGCCCACCGATTTTATGGATCTAGATACCACATACTCCCGGCAGGAAAGTACGACTGGGTACTAGATACCAAATATAATCTCATCATCTTATACTGTGACATATATATCCTTGAATCCAATTGTGACATAGTCAATGTGCATAAATTTCTACTATTTACAAGCAGCATGTCTAGTAGCTTTTTGATAGAGCTTATTGTATGGTGAGCGAGCAACAGAATCGCTCATACAAGGCATCAATAAACATCAGATTTTTTT
>JABCKL010016859.1:5400-15685 GCA_018851305.1 Calocybe cyanea | reverse complement strand
TCTAGTGTTGTTCCAACTCATGATAGTCAAAAACACCAGAACGGGAACAAGGGAATCCGAAACCAATCATCAGACGGGCAAGTCGGATCATAAGGACTGAGCGCTGCAAGAGCGAAGCAAAGTGGAAGCCATCATCAAACGGAGATGGGTTATCAGGCACGGGAGTATTGGGGCCCGACCCTGGTCCTCCCTGGCTCAGGCCCACGCTTGCGTTCCATGTTCGATCAGTATCTGGATTGTTTTATAATAGGAAGCATAGAACTCGTATCATCAATCAGTGATTCTCGGGCTGATTCCCCAGAATGAGCAAGCAGGATTTGCATCCAGATCGTATCCAAACGGAGCTTTTTATAAACCTTCCAGTCGTCAAGTTGCGTTTAAGCAAGTCGACATGAAGGCTGTTTGCCGAGCTCCCCACGTCGCAAGATATCTGATTGGCTTGATTCACATGAGAGAGTATGAATGATTGTAGAGATTGTGAATATCTTTCAGCTCGCGGTTTATGATGTATAAAGTTATGTTACACGAGGGGGAGAGGAGTAAGCGATTATTCCACACGCCTGATCCTGAGAGGCACCCTCGGTCCACTCTGCCCTGCGACCTTCGGCCTAGGTAAAATTGACATATGCCTCTCAACTTTCGTAGCGGGACCGTCCACGAACTCAAACGTGAAGTTTCGTATAAGAACAGACAGGACAGCCTTGTGTATGTATGAGGTCAGCAAAGACATGTCACCAAGTTAAAGAAGATCACTAAACCGACCTTAAATTCTGTTATCGCCAAGTGACGTCCAAGACAAATTCTAGGTCCGTCAGAGAAAGTGAGGATATGACGGTGGCCCTGAATCAGCTTCGCTGGAATATCAGAATCATCCAACCAGCGTTCGGGTTCGAATTCCTTAGCATTTGGTCCCCAGAAAGCCTCCGACCTGTTTATCGCACGAATGGGTGATGTAACAATTGTGCCTTTTTTGATAACGAGGCTGTTGACGGTTGCTCCTGTAGATGTTACGATGGGATTGTATAGGGGGACGATATCATCCTCAGTGGCCTAAAAAAGATTCAGTTGAAGATCAACATGGCAGAGTAAGGATATGTTGGGTGACA
This sequence comes from Calocybe cyanea, assembly GCA_018851305.1. Classification (NCBI taxonomy): domain Eukaryota; kingdom Fungi; phylum Basidiomycota; class Agaricomycetes; order Agaricales; family Lyophyllaceae; genus Calocybe; species Calocybe cyanea. The sequence goes on along the minus strand of JABCKL010016859.1, from coordinate 14,579 downwards.
TACAACCCGCGATGTATCGGATACAGGAGGGTGTAGTCTCAAAACCTCATGTACGACGGCATCAAGATATGGTAAGCCTGAAGCCAGCTGCTCCCCACTCGGATCTATTCCGGAGAATTGAGAAAGCTCCTCGCGCAACTTATTTTGCTTTTCAATCTTCCTTGAAAGCTCAATCAAAGCCCACTATGAGCGAGATCAGCTATTCGTGTGTCATAGAGGAGCGGGACTATTGCACCGTCAAGCTGACTGTGATGGGTCCTTGAGCCAGAAATACTCGTATGATTCAAGGAAACGTACTTGATGTGGTCTCGTATCCCGCAACCAAGAGAACGTTCTAGGAACTTATCAACATCGACAAGTGAGCATCTTCGAAAGGTTTACCATCTGACGGCGTCATCAATATATATCGGCCCGTTGTACACTGAACTGACCTGTGCCATGATTTCTTCGTGAGTCATCTGAAGCTGTCGTGTTTCTGTAGTCTCCGCCTTGACTGATTGAGGAGTCAGATATCGGGTACATCACAGCAAAGTTGAACGTGCTCAAGAGTCCAATAATAGATTTTTCTTCTGATTTATCATCCGAAAGTTCTTCTTTCTCTTTTCGAGTTCGTTCAAGCAACTGGTCTGCTATCCTTCCCATAGTGTCACGTAAATTAGATAGCAATCGGTTATCCCCAGTCGGAAGTCGTGTAAGAAACGGCAGGGCCGAGGCTAAAAGAAAGACAAAGAGGGATACGGGACTAGAGCCCGTAGTTAGTGCGCCAAATAGCTCTACGACTGCCGACTGATTCCCATCCAAAGTGCCAAAATCGTGCCCGAAACCAGCAATGCCGATAGAGTCGAGGCTATAGCAGGTCAAAACTACGGCTCAAGACAGAAGCGATCACTTACGATACGTTATTCATCCTGGACAAGGTTAGTCAGTACTCCGAATTAAAAATGTTGTAAAACAAACCATTGTTGAACATCAATTACGGCACCATCTTTACCACCTGAGTCCACGAATATATCCCATCTTGATTTCATCTGTAGAGAAGGTCGTAATTACTGATGACATAGTTCGAACAGAGACTGACTTTATATGCTGCATCATAGAAAACTGACCCAAGCCTACGGATTGCAACGGTACTGAAAGCGGGCGACAGTGCTTTCCGCTGCCTACCCATACATTGATACAGTGAGTCTGATATCGACTGGCTTCCCAAAACACCAAGCACAAACCGTCGATGACTATCACCCTCAGCCCATAAAAGGCCACGACCGAACTATTGATATTCAGCATATCGTTGAAGATCATCACCGCGGTACTCACGAGGTTTTCGATAAACATCCTCGCAAGTGGGGTTTGAACGTAACCAAAAGTCTCTCTCGAATAGAAATGCGCAAGCGCCTTAGGATCCCATATCACTACCCTTGACGAACCTAGGGCGCTTGGAACACAATACGCCGGGCCGTACTCATTGTTCCATTGTTCATGAAGGAGCGACGCGTCGTCGGAATCCTTGATGACGCGGCTCAAACCAAAAAGGAAACTTTGGTTCTTGGGTCCGCGCAGGGGTGTAGTTCGGACTCCACGCCATCTAGAGAACCAAACCCCGCGCAGCTTGTAAAAGAACAACAGACCGAGGGCGCAAGCAACAAAATCCACGGACGTTAGCTGCATGAAATTTAGAATGGTTATGAAGGTCAGATCAGAGAGTATCCATCACAAGGACTCCCCCTCTTTAAACGTGTCATCGCGCGTCGAAAACCTAGAAATTCTCACGCAGAACTTGTGATATCATATAGCCAAGGCACAGTAGGATGGTGTGGCTCCTTGGTGAGATAGCTGAGATGACTGTAAACGGCTAACAAGGTGGCGTCACATAGAGCACTCTCAAGACTTTGTTCGAGTTCAGACTATGCCTTATAAGACAGAGCACAGCTCATTGAATCGCCAGACAAGGACTCAGAAATTGATGAGAGGCTAAGTTACCGGGCGCCGGATAACGTAAGCTTTGTAATGTCAGCGGCGACCATAGTTCGAGCTCAGTTCGCTTACCCACCAACTCGCCAGTTTGCTATCTATAAACCTTTACTTTTCTGCTTGCTAATATGGTCCTTCAGACCAAAGCTGGGCAGTGCCGATTCTGTTGTCCCTTGCTAAATCTGCATAAGTGAAGCAGGCCATTATGGACAGGCTTGCATCCTAGGTTAAAGTTTATGGTTTAAAATACGAAATATCGTCGGCGGCAATATGCGTGGGTAACTGTATGCTTGGCGTAGATACACTTTAAGTAGGTAGCGGTGAGTGGCAACAGGTTTTCGTGGTTAGAGACGATTTCAAGTAACATCCTCGGTTCAGATCCGGACTGCAATTACACATTCCTCAAACTACAAAGGTAGAAAAGTCGTTATCATATTCCGTATACAAGTGTAGTTCCATGAATGCTATTTCTGAAACTCGTCGATAACCCTCGCAGAATTGATGAATGTTGTTTTCACTAGATCGAAATCTGTTCATAACATTAGGATCAACCCATTACATTTCAAACCGTGCAAAAAAACTCGAACCATCCGGGATCAGTGTGATGTTGTCTCGTTTTAGTTGGAGAACGCGTCGAGATGACAAGGTGTACGCCGGCCATCCAGCTGTTAAAATGGTAAACCACTATAAGTAGTCCGACCTCAAGTACTCACGTCCCGGATTGAGGTCGTGGACAAATGTGAGCCAGAAATCCAACATCCTATTGGCGAATTCTGTTTCCACCTGAGCCGCAGGTGAAATGGGACCAAAGAGCAACTGTAGCTCTGAAGCATGAGCGACTATAATAGTAAGATAGTTGGAGTTCGACGGTCAGGTGGTGAAAAACAAAACATTATTTCGTACCTCCAAGAGAAGGATCGTTGCCGGGAATAAATTCTCTGAAATAGTAGGCGAATGTCGGTTGAAGTGGTGCAGCATTGTCGAAGAATAGACGGCGCGGCCCTAAAAACATCTGATCGGCATACCAGGCAGATCCTCGGTCGAAGAGTGAATCGCCCGTATTGAACGGAGCACCCAAAGATGGATCGTTGGCAGGGAAAAGTTGACTTAACCGCCCTAGCACGTCTGAGGTTAGTGTGCTATTGTCAATGACAAGGTCTTTGATGAAGTTGGTAAAAGCGATATCCTCCTCCCGTGGAGGGAGCCGTTGTCCCCGAAGAGTTGTACTAAATGTAGCTCCTTCGTTCACCTGCTCGATGAGTCAAATTGAATCGAGACAGTTGTGGGTGACTTGAACTCACGTTTGTGCCAGAAAGATAAGGTAGGTGCAAGAAATCGCCACGGATGATACGATTTGATGCCCTGGTGTTAATAAGGCTACCTGCAGGTCCTACCGATGGCTGCCACAACTGTTGATTGAGAGTCGAGCTGATCATAGCATTGCTGACGGTCAGTAAAGTCTATCAAATGGAAGTATCAGAAGAGTCGCGTAGTTAACCAATAGAGTTTTGGCTGACCTCAAATGGGACTCTTTGCAAGCAAGAAACCGCATTTCTTCCTGCTGAGCAACCAGTAGCTGCAAGAAGGCGCGCGAAAGGTTTCCCGGGCTTGTCGTAGGTGCTCGCAGGAGGCGAAGTTTTGCTATCAAGGAAGTGACGTGATAGTCCGAACCTCTAAACAGATATTTTCGCGCTTACAACGGTCCAACAGCAGAGTCTGCTATTCCAGCACGGAAGAGCCTCTCCTTGGCTGGATAAATAAAATGAGCTTGTACGCTTCCTGCTCCAGCGGACTGGAAGCTAATCAGAAAGACCGCAAAAAAGACGCCAGAGGGTTACCTGTCCCCAAATTGTCACCTATAAATGACCTTTAAACAAAACCCACGAAAATGCTAGCGATATCATTTACTTTATCAGGATCTCCGCCAAAAGCAGCAACATTCTGCTGGACCCATATAAATGCTTGGCGTTGATCGAGTAATCCCGCATTCAGGTCTTGAGGTAAAACACTAGCGCTTGACAACTGAAGGCTTCTTTTTAGAGGCGACAGCTCGCGGAAGAAAAGTGAGAAAAGCGGTTGCGTACAAATCCAAATGTATTAACGCGATAGTTTCTGATAAAGAGTCTGACTTTGTATCTTCAAGATAAGAACAGAAGCTCACATGGATACAAATACGATCGGTTTCTCAGTCGATACGCTGCGTTGAATTATGCCTAAAGACTAGCTAATCAGTATAAAGACGTCTAAACAAGAATGGTTCATCGAACGAGTTGGATCGTAATCGGAAATGGAGGCAGCGCTATTACAGAGATCAAGCAACCGGAGCTAATTGAAATAGCCACAACTGACCCCGTTGTATAAGCACCGCCCTGAATATCGGTATATCAGTCAGAGAACGAACCTAAGATATAACGGCACATACATGAATCCACACTAGGACTGGCAGCTTTGCGTTTGACGAGGTTCCCTGAGGTCTGAAAACCTACTTGGCCATTTTGTTATGAGGTGCATCTTAGGAAGAACCTCAAGGTGACTTACATTCAAAAACAAACAGTCCTCGCTGATCGGTGCACCCAAATTCCTACTTGGTTGGGGACAAGCATTACCGAAGGTTGAAGCATCGACTACGGCGGAGGAAGCACGGGTGACAGGCACTGGTGCTTTGAAACGAAGATCCCCCACGGGTGCTTGCGCAAATCGGATACCTAACCACTTTTCTATTCCCGTGGTGGTTGAGACCCCCCGAAAGATACCAGTCTTCAGGCGTACGTCGAGTGGCGATGCTGCCGTCGTGCGTGCAACAGACACATAGATAACAGCAAAAGCTAGCAAGATCTTATACACAGACATCAACATTTGAGGAAAGAAACTCTCGGTCGGGTGAGATGCCTCAGGGGTATGTTTGAGACTTGAGGGTATTTAATCATTATCGAAGCTCCTCGTGAGAGAAACTTCCTGAATAGTTTGAGAGCTTTCTAGCATCCATCAAGTCCCCGGTGGCCGTCAGCATTTTCTTTGTGGAGAATGTCGCTAATCCGCCTATTTCTGCATTCGTCTCGATACCGTTTTGAACACCATTTAATTCGTCCTTTCGTCCAAGAGGGCGGAAAAAATCAAGTAACTTGACAGCAGGCTACATGATCAACATTAGTCCAGATACTAATCTCACGGGCTCACATTGACTTACAATAGCTTCCAATGTTTCTAATGTAGCATCATTGGCACGAACCTCGAGCGTCGACGTCCACTTATCGAAAGTGACTAAGCTTAGATCGCGACCTAGAACTGCTTTAATCGTGCTCTGAATGATCGTGATCAACTCCCCCCACTTAGTCGGCCTTGGATGTACGAGGTTTAGCGTCGTAGGCGGTACTACATCGCTGCTTAATGCCACATTGACGACTGATCCTGCGACTTTGTCCATTGGAAGCCATGAGACATGGCTTGACTCATTCACCCCTGGGAGTATTCCGAGTGTTATGCTAGACTTGACAAGAATAGGTACCCAACCGGTAGTCGCCCAAGCTCCATTCGGAAGTCCTCCACTGATCTGGCCAATTCTTATTGACGTAGACCGTAGACCACTTTGCGCCAGTACCTTACGAAGACAAAAAAATTGTTAGAGCTGCATACACGTAGATAACTTCTGCCATGAAGCACAACCTACCCGTTCGGCTACATATTTACTTTCGCCATATCCACCCCCGACAGCACAGGAGGCGTCCGTCACAATTTCCTCCGGAATCGGTCCGCGTGATTTGTCCCAAGATTGAGCAGATGTAACGGACGAGAGAAATACAAACCGGGAATTAGATGAGTTTGGTCCGGACTGGATGAAATCAATTAGATGCCGAGTCCCTCTGATATGAGACTCGAATGAGGAAAGCGATAAGTTGAAGTCGAGCTTCCAAGCGTTGTGGATGACTACGTTGACAGACCTGTGAAGCTAAAAGAGGAGTTTAACATGTCGATAAAAGGCTATGCCAAAATATGAATGCTCTACCTCGCTGTATTGTCCTCGATCGAGACCAAAACCCGGCTGTCCCGTATCGCCAGACAACAGAACCAACTTCTCATTGTTGAGCAGATTTATATCTAAACCTCTGTCTTGAAACCTCATTGAGTGCCGCTCGAACAACGTTCGGTGGTTTGCCGGCCTGTTAAGCGCGTAGATCCTCTCTACGCGATCATCCTCGAGTAAGGCGGCCAAGATATCAGAACCAAGATTTCCGGTGGATCCTGTGAGCAGGACAACAGGAGAGGACGACCGAGCACACCAAGAAGTATTATCTGCTTCACTTAAAGCCTTAAATCCTGCAGTATATTTTTTGATAAGTTCTTCAATCAGATGTTTCCCTCCAGAGGCCGCATTAGTGGCCATGGATGTAGGTTCTGAAAAGATGTGTAATGCGAGATTTGCGATGGTGGGATAAGTGTATATCAAGGTCTGAGGTAACATTTGTGCCACCGCCTTCTGGGCCTTAGGGATACCGGAAACGCGGACAAGATCGACGATACGTCGTCCCAAAAATGAAGCGCTCAAGCTGTATTTAAAAAGGTCATCGTAAGTGAAGGCCAGACTCTTTGATTGCTTTCCTTACCTGTCAAACCCTTGTTCGAACAGGTCTTGGGTCGGCGAAATGTTTACCTTAGAGGGCATCAAGTCATTTGCTTGCTCTGTAATCCACTTTTCAACATCGTTAGGAGACCAGGAAGCGGGAATGGTAACATTTCCAGTCGATGCGGTGCTAGACTCGACCCTATCATATCTAAAGATATGATGCGGTTATTATCATAAAAGCCGGAAGAAGGGCAGATATTTTTGATGCTTACAACGCGTTAATTTCTTTTGCATAAAAATCTATAGCGGCTTTGCGCATGACGGTGCCCTTCCCAGCACGAGGTAGTGGCTTGTCGCGTGACGAGACCAAAATCATCTCTTTGAATATTCTGCTAAATGCGGGGGCTGCTTTGTTCGCTTCTTGCACAATGGGCCTAGCTTGAATATGAGTCCCTGATAAGCATCGCTTCATCAACTCGCGCACCATAAGTCGTTCTTAAAATTGGACACTTGGTCTTCGTCGTCCACGTTAATTTCTTTTCCATTCCTTGGTTCAACTAGAATACCAGCTTGACTGCGTTCTCGCCCAAACATAACTGCTGCTTGGACGCTAAAGCATAGCTCAGCAATCTACTTTGTCTTGTATTTCACATAGAAAAGAAACGTACAGGGGGCTACTCATGATCACATCCTCGACTGGAGTCGGAACCGCTTTCTCCCCGCTGGCAAAGACAATAACATCATCTTTGCGACCAACTCTTCGAAGAGGTGTGGGTTAAAATCAGGCCTGGAAGAGCACGATATATGACGTTGGTCACCGCTTACATTTTCCACAAATAGCTCTTCGTTGGATGGTTTTCGAAGAGATCGGATGTGGCATACCCTTTGACATCGTCCAAGTTGCTATCCATAGGCGTATGCTTCTCCCAATCCTAACAACAAGGATACTTAAATCAGGGACACTTCTGCGTCAGCTAAAGCAATATATCGACGCACCAAAAACTGGCATTCAAAGGTTCCATCGCCCTGTGAAACCCACCTAATATTAGCGCGGTCTGAGAACGACATATATTCCCACTCTCGTTCGTCCCCTTCCAATGGAAATATCTTGGTAGGGCTGCCAATTTCCGTTGTACCATAAAGGTTACGGAGCTTTACTCCGCTGTCAATGAGATGGTATCCGAGTTTCGGTGCCAAAGAACCACCAGCGTATGCCTGGTGAATATCAGAAGATGAAGTGCTTTCTAAAAAAAACATGCAGTGCATTCTTACGACGAGTTCAAGCTCTTTCAAATATTCTATGATCTCTGGTGACTGAGCCCAGACCTGAAGGATGCTCGGCGTAATGATCATGCCGTTCGCTTTGGTTTTCTTTGAGTGCTCTAGTATGTTCTGCGGGGACGGAGTAACGGGCAGGAGCTCTGGGGAGGTCGCCGTTGGAGGATAAAGAGCTGCGGTAATGACACCGTATACCGTGTTTTTCGGTACCAATATTATCTGGCTAATCTAATGTTCCGAATTGAAGAAAGAGTAAAAGAAAGAGCAGGAAAAGACAAAAGTAGGAAGAAACAGAAACACTAATGCCAACGCTCTCAGCTGTTCTGAATCATGCGTTCTTCACCCGCTTATCCGAGCTCGGATTCAGCTTGCCGCCCGCATTATCCACATTCAAGTCACGTCGTCTCTTCGTTCCTTTGCGTAATCCTCTCGAGGGCGACGTGGGTACATAATCTGCTGACACGGTTGTGAAATTGTTATTCGTGAATGGAGTCGTCGCGTCCGTCTGACTTCCGGGAAGCGAAAACGAGAAGCTCCCTGCACGCGAAAATGATGATTTTGGAGTCAACGGTGTTGCCGTCGCTGTTCGAGGTCCGGCTGACTTGGCTGCTGCCAATGCAGGTCCAAGTCCGAGCAAGGGGTCGTCGGGAGGGAGAACGGGATTGTCTGCGAAGGATGGCAAGACTTCCGAAGCGTCTGAAAGATGTTCGGGTATGGAGGCGAGACATGCCCTGTATCCTGCTTGTACGATTCCGAGGTAATCTGCATCTTTGGTGAAGATGCGGACGAGAAGCTCGGCGTGATATTGAGGCATGAGGTTGGAGTATACACCACGCTCAGCTGTTGCACTTTCTGTATACCAATAAGGCATGATCAGTTTCCATGTTAGAAACAAGGAATGGCACGGAACACATACCATCGGGATGCCGCTTAGAATAGAATTTAACAAAATCCAACGGATTCTTCTCTTTCATTCCGTAGTGCATCAACGAAAAATCACAAATGACGTCTTGAGCAGTGAGCACATCCGCCAAGACGCTTACAGCGACCTCTTCCGATGCTGCTGTCGATCGCTTTGCTGCTTCTACTATTCGATCCGGGGTTATGTACTTCTCAAAGATCTCTGCCCAAGGCCAGTCAACTACCTTGTAGTCGACCAGCTTATACAAGTCGCGGTTGCGAATACGATCAACAATCGCACGAGCCGCAGCCAATTGCTAAGAAGACCGGCTAATCAGCAACATGTTTATGGGAAGCAAAATATAACTCAGAATCGACATACAGGGTCGAGCGACGCTTCGATACGCAGCAGGATGTCGTCGGTAAGGTAAAGGAACTTTTCCGGATCATAGACTTGCTTGGCAATCTGCAT
>JABCKL010016858.1:0-22838 GCA_018851305.1 Calocybe cyanea | reverse complement strand
ATCTCATGGCTACCATTCCTGTAACTCAAGAGGATCTCGAGAACGGCATCACTCGCCTCAAGCAGCTTATTCTGTTACTCCCCTCCACCATCAAGGAAGCCCAGGAGATTGATATTCCAGCCTGAGCTTATGAGTCTGTTAGGCAGTCCGACTTCATGCGATCACAAGAGACCGAAGATCCATGGCCCGTTTTCAACCGCTTCTTTGACACCGTGTTTGGGGAAAACACTCGCCATACCAGTGGTCAATTACCCTTTGTTCTCCGTGGGCGCTATGGTATGGATCTCGTTGTCAGCTTTGCAAAGAGTGCCGTGCAGACACACTGACTTCCTCCCGACATCGCAATGATCAAAATACAGCGGCTGATTACTGAACTCGAGACCATTACGTGCGTTTTATTCCTTTCCATGTCACCACCTGTAGCTCATTCTGACTGGCGTGATGAGATCAAGCGTTATCTTCAGTGGGAAGGAGGTCGAGGACTTCTTACTGACTCGCCGCTTCAATGGTGGAAGGTATGTATCATGTCGTTCTCAAGTTCGTGAGCCTCATTCTATGTGACATAGCAACATGCGGGTTCATTTCCAACATTGGCACGCATGGCTTGGGACTATCTGGCAATCCCTGCAACCAGCGTATCTGTCGAGTAGGTATTCTCCAAGTCAAGGCTTGTCTGTACTGATCTCTGCAGCTCGCTAAAGGGGGAAACCATCCGTCAAGCACTTTTTGCAAGATTATGGATACAGTCGGGACTGCTGGATATGATTAAACCTCCTGTCAAGCGAGTCAAACATGGGTCTTCGGCATAACTGTATAAATTAACCGTATAACTGTATGTATACAGTAGTTAGTGTATATATAACTGTATGTGTATGTTTACACGATTCGGATCATACACATACTATATGGTTGGAGCACTAATCGCCCCAGATCCCTTCATAACGCACAATTATTCGGCCGGTGATGGCTCTGGATCAACCAATCAAGAGTATGCGGTATCGCTGGCAGCGTCTCATGAGTATACCGGCGATCATCTATCAGATATGACCTCGCCTCTCCATAAAACTCCTTCACAACGCGAGAAAGCTCTTACGTGCAAATTGTGCAAGGACCAGAAGACCTTTACTAGAAGAGGCTTCCGCGCAATCTACGTAATCATAAAAAGTGCGAGCGGTGTGGAGAGCTGCTTGCAGGAGAGACGGCCTGGGCAAAACACCAAAAGGAACGTCATCAAGATGAAAGACCTTATCGATGTCCCTTGTGTCCTAATTCTTATTCATTCCTGTGCAACAGCGTAAGGCAATGTCGGGAAGAACATAAGGACGACCGGTAAGCGAATCATTTGGTGCTGGGTTAAATTCCTCGTGAGAAGAACAGGACATGCAACTCGGATATTGGCCAAATTACTGGCGGCTATCAAACTGCACGAACCTTTGCCATCCTAGTAACAACTCGACTCGAGCGACCAAATTCATCTGATCGATCAACACTACCTGATATCGTCAATATTATCTTTTGAGCATACCATCGACGGTCAATCGGATCCGCCTTCACAAGAAACTTCGTCAAACAGTATTAGACTGACTGTAGAAGTGCTCCACTTCGAGGGTTTTCACCCACTTGAGACAATTTTCAAGGCATCGCAATGCTCACAACAGAGAAGACATGCAGTGCGAGCTCTGTGGTCAGTCCTTCGGGCGTCTGGCAAATCACAAAAAGGATCGTTATAAAGTGACCAAACCATACCAGTGTTTCGTTGGTTCATGTCCCGTGGCTATCAAAGATAATCCTGGAGACGAGCTTTGGTTCTGTTCTTATAAGACATTGTGCGGCACGTATTAGTTGACTCACGGGCCGGGTGCGATTTATCGCTTTCCCCTTTCAGAAGTGTCCTCGGAGTAGCAGGGACGCCCTTTGTCTACACTTACTTATTCATCACGGCACAGAAACCAGCGTATACAGAGCAACCTGTTTTCATGACGATCTATGACTCTATAATCATGAGCATTCTTAGATTATGTTAATGGAGCTTGCATCGGACACGATCGTTTTTCTGATTTGATTTGCTTAGAGCTGCCGTCGTCTATCACAGGTCAGTCGAAAGTTGAGGAAAGAGCCTGTGAAGTTTTTAGATGAGACGGCTTATCAGTACCCTATTGTCAATAGCGATGACTCAATGATATGAGGTCATGATAGATGCAGTACTTTGATGAATGACGCGCTCCCAAGAGAGCCACAACCTGGTAACCGCCGGAGAACGCTAGCAGCCTAAGTAGAGCAATTTTGCCGAAAAAAAAAGTTCCACAGCGGTAGTGTAGTACGGCCATGAGCGCAAGGCGCGGCCTGACTTTAGTCATTACTAGTAAAGCAGATCACGATGAGCAGAGAAACAATAAATTGTCGTCCAAAACCAAGAACGACGGGTATTTTTGAGTCAAAGAGGTTAAGCCGATCTGTTTTTAAATTGACGACGTAGATATGGCTGGTGTTGTAATTTACTTGTTTTTGGTAGCTCTGTCAGACAGTTGAGGTATCAGAATCAGTGATCATGGTTAACAGGAACCAAGCAATAAATAAGGAAAAACGCACTTGTAATTAAACTTCTTTTTCGTGTGCGAGAACTCCCCAAGCTTGTGGCCCACCATATCCTGCGTCACCAACACTGGCAAAAAGTCCTTGCCGTTGTGGACCAGAAATTTCACGCTACGCGCAGATGATTTCATTGATGCTTATAGGAGTAAGTAAGAGAAGAAGACTAACCCAACAAAGTTAGGCAGAATTGTACATGAACGAGCTTTTGTTTTTATAGGCAGGTGGTTTGTGATGGACTCCCGGAGGTTGGGAAATGCGACGAAGTAAGGCCCTGCATGATGATAGTCAGTGAATTCAAATGGTTATAGAGTTAGAAGCCTTTAGACCTTTCCAAGCTGACCGAGCAGACTTTTGCAAAAGCAACGTCGGTCGCATGGGTGTAAGTACAGAAGCCGGGTCGAGATTCGGGACTCGGAACTACCTTGCATTACCTAAGCATTATTCGACGTCTTTCCCCGTTCGCCACGACGCCGAGAGGTTGGCGCTCGCCCCACCGCATGCTGACCCCGCTTTCATATGCATGAGACACTGTTGAAGACATGAATATCTCTCAAGTTGCCTTTCTTGCTTCTACTCCCGAATACACGCCTGGGCCAACTACCTCGATCAACGCCGCAAGCAGTTTGCTGCTGCACCTCCCTCGTGCGACTTCGGATGCCTCAAGTTCAAGTCTTACGACTTCAACTGCTGATCCTACAACAACTAGACCGTTCTTTTCAGATCCGAGTTCCGTCACACCAACACCGAAGCCTAAAGATGAGAAAAGCGTGGTCGCGAAGGTAAAAGCCGTCCCTTCGTCCAACAAAGTGTACTCCAACAACTGACCTGACTTGTTACAAGTCTGTGCTAGAGTATGTCATATTAGCAGTGGGAGTAGTAATCATTGGATTCATCTTTATCCAAAGGTATAATTTTGCTACTACGCCTCTCCTGACTGACCTAATAGCCGTGCAGGTATACTCGTCTCCGACGCAACAACGAACCGCTCAACCGATTCTTTTCTCTCGGCCCACGCCCTGGCCAATCTAACACCTCCATAAGAACCCCCCTCCCACGAACAACTGCCCTCTCTTCCGTGCCTCCTTACCCGTACTCACAACGCACGCGCGCACAGGATATAGATGCGGCAGGTCGCCGTATCGGTGGCGATTTGCAAATATCGGATCATGATGGACTTGTTGGAGACAAAGATGCGTTGCCGGCGTACGATAATTCAGGTGGACCACCAAAGTATGGTGAGCTGGAGATGATGCCTACTTCCGGAAGGACTCCTGTATCTGGACCGGAACCGGAACCAGAAGTCGGCGTGAATATGGGGCGCATCAGCTTGAATACGTCGAGAGTTGGTTCGCCCCCTGTCTTGCTATCACCATCAAACAATTCTGCTACACCAAACACGGAACGAGACGTCGAACGCGGGGAATCAATATCCGCTCCACCAGCAGCTCGCTTGCGTTAATAAATGTCTATCGAATCTATTGAACGATAACTCCATGACAGATACGAGGAAACCCCCCATTCGTTCCGCTCATACATACCCTATCTTTTTTGATGCTGTATGATGAAATTTTAGACCTTGTAATACTTTTGGGACGCCCTGCCAGTGATTTCGATTCAATTGTATGTACCATTTTGATTTAGGACTCTTTTTTTGATAATACACCGAACCCTTTATCTGCGACAATAGAAGATAGAATGAATGTACTCGAGTATCCCAAGGATCTAACCTGCCCAACCGTGAAACCTTCCCGCCAAAAAAACAGTCAACATACTGGAAGTGCGAATATTCCTGAACATGAAGACTTTGAGGCTGTCGGCGCTTAAGAAGAACTTGGTAATAGATTATGTAATCATCATCTTTGGGCATGTCAGAAACTGTCACCTCTGGATCTCCCGCAAGAGGGCGTGGTCGCGGTTCAGGAGGCAGGAGTAGAGGCAATCGAGGCGGCTACGGAAAATACCTTCGAGCAAGAGGCAGAGGTCGCGGCCAAGGGAGGCCGGCAGAATTCAACAAGCGACTTCTTTTGGAAGGCGAAGGAGAAGAGGAGATAGACGAAGAAGAAGCGGCTGAAAGAGCAGCTAAATACTCGAAACGTCAGCTTGGTTCTAACGCTCATCGTTATGTTGAGCCAGAACCAGAATTGGGATCGGACGGTCCGTCTCCCTTTATCTTATCTATCCCCGCACCTAGATTTCAAGTCTTTTTTTTTGGCAGGCGAACCTCAGGTCGAGCCAGAGGTAGATCTCTCTTCATTGCTGGAGAAACAGAGGCTCTCGGATCAAAGCAAATGGGCTACGTCTGTGGATCGAGTTGATGAAGGCGAGGTCGATTTGAGCCTCGCGCACATCGGTTCTCAGAATAAGGCGGTGGAGTCGAGTAAGAAAGGAAAGGTTGAGCAAATTGAGTGGGATCGTGGACTTGAGGAGATGAGTCGTGAAAAGGCGTCTGCGGAAGCTTCTCGTGGTATGGCACATTCTGTTCCCGTTCTCTTTTCATGCCAACATACTCTCTCTCAGAGCTCAAGTCAAGACTCCGAGCTAGTGCGCCACGATTGAGAGCAAAGCCTGTCTCACTTCCTAGACGCGATTTGAAAGGTCGAGCCTGTTGCTTTTCTCCTAGCAATCATCTTTCCTCACTGGTTCATTACGAGTCACAGAACAAGCTCCAGTTGAAGCTCCACCTTTACCACTGCCAGAAGGATCTTTACCCGTAGCTAAGAATCCCAAACAGGAGATGCAAGATTTTCTGGATGATCTTCTAGATTGACACTGCGACTCTGCAAATTCGTGATCATTGTATGATGTCCTATCTTATCAATCACTGTAATGACTGACATGGCTCTCCCTGCTCAAGTTTCCGGCCGATCAACTTCAAGCTGTCAGCTATATCTGACCTGAGCGGTTCAAACCCTCGAGAAACGTTCGTTCTATGTGCGTGGCAGCATATCCAACCTACGATCGCACTGCTTCCTGGACGATCGGTCAATTTTCGTGGCGACAAGCTGTATTGCTTGATGAACCGTCTTCGGCGCGACAAACTTCTCAGGAATGGCCGTAATAGCTAGCACCCTGTAATTCTGGCGGCGGGAAAGCGTGAACGCTGGCCACGAATGCGATTGTGGTCGTCGTCATTCCATTAGATACTTGAGTACTGCTTCATATTCGCATCAACTTCTGGGCATATATAATGGCATGCGTGCAAATTTGGATCGGTGGACAACGTTGATTAACTTTAAAGACGGTGGTAATCATTTATGTTCTCCGTCGGTATAATTACAGTACGTCTAGTCGACACATAAGTTCTTTGAAAAGCCTGCGCACTCTTTGTTTAATCTTTGGAAACAGGCGCTTTTTCGATATTCCAATAGCTCTCTGCGTATTCAATGATCGCACGGTCCGAGCTGAATTTGCCCATCTTAAAAAGAGAAGGATTATCAGCATGAGCAATGAACAACTACAAGGGCGTGGGTAGCTTACATTAGCTGTAGTGCGTATGGATTTCTTGATCCACTCCTCCCTGTCGCTATAGGCTTCATCGACCATTTTCAACGCCGCGATATCTGGAATCACATTAAACACGTTTGCACCTATATTGAGACCTTGCTGCTCACAAGAATCAAAATCTTCGGTGATCAAGTAATAGTCGCCTTGTCTGATGGTATTGAGGAGCCTGTCGCATGCATAAGCAAGTGAAGTTTTTATGAAACAGAACACAAATACTTACGGCTCGTATGGCGCGCCATCGCCGAACAAACCGCCGGAAATTTGATTGAGAACGTGAGCAAGAGCCGGGCACTTCTCTTCTATAGGGACAGGGTGGTACATATGTTGGTATCTCAGATCCTCGACGGCTCTTTGAGTATGTTAGATAAGACCTCTAAAAGCAGGAAGACCAGGCTCGGCTTACGGAGTAAGATGGCCAAAGAAGACTGAACGCAATTCTCAATTGAGTAAAGAACAGAGTCCAAGAGGGAAAGCACACTTACAAACGTTGCTTTCCCCGACCTCTTCAGCGATCTCGATATTAGCACCGTCGACGGTACCTAAAAGCAATCCTCCGTTGAGACAGAATTTCATGTTCGACGTGCCAGACGCCTCGGTGCCGGCAGTGGAGATGTGCTGGCTAAAGTCAGAAGCGGGGATGAGAACTTCCGCCAAGGAAACAGAGTAGTCCGGGAGGAAATAAACTGAGAGACAATCCTTGGTGTCGGGGTCGGCATTGATGACGCGTGCGACGTTAACGATCAGACGGATGGTCTGCGAATCATTCACTCGGTGAGCATGAACAAACCGCTGTCTGATATGCGACATACCAATTTGGCAATGTAGTCTTCAAATAAATTAAATGACGAGGGCCATAGGTCAGGCCCGGGACAACAAGAATTATAGTATGCTTACAAGCAGGAGCAGCCTTTCCGGCGAAAAACACCACGCGATTATTGACGCGCTTCCTCTCTTCGGGAGTCATGTTTTTCAAGGTGATGTAGGTCTGGAGCCAGCACATCAGAAAGTCAAATAACCAAAAACCAGGAGGGCGACATACATGGATCACACCAAGGATGTTTAGCGTTTGGCGCTGGGAAGATTCATCAGTTAAAGCGGAAAGTCGGTGTCCAAGGGTCTGTTACCTTGTATTCGTGAAGCCGCTTCCCAGTCATCGTCAGCAATCGATCCCGTTGTAATGGCAAGGTCTTAACTCACCTTGATCTGTACATCAAACATTGCATTGGTATTGACCTTAAGCCCAAGTGAGGTTTGGACATAATGTGCCAAACGCTCCTTGTTTCTCTGCTTGACTGCTGCCCACTCCTTACGGAACGCCTTGTCCTCTGCAAAGGGTAATAGGCCCTTGAGCTTCGTAAGGTCCTTGAGCCAATCCTCCTTGTTGAGCTTGAGCGTTTTGGAGATGAGGGTGCTAAGCCCAGGATTACACTATCAAAGAAAAAAAAAAGTCAGCATCAAACCTACACAACGACGACAATGGAACGTACTTGATCAAGCCATCTACGAGGAGTAACTAATCGCTGCTCATTAAGTAATGAATGCAGAAGAGAGTCGCGTATTGGACCTACTGCCGTTAGTGACGTTACCAAATCTTCATTCTCTATCAGCAAATGATCTCGAATCATGAGCCGGCGATCACTTACTTGCTGACGCCTTCAAAGTCGACAAAATCTTTTAGGATGGTTGTTTGCACCAGATCGCTATGAAGCTACGAGACAGCACATCAGTCATCGCAGTAGCTGTGGGTTAAATCAGAGATGACTACCTCTGCTACACCATTAACCTTGCGACTGCCTATCGATAGGATCAGCAAATTCACGCAGCAATCACAATATAGCATACCAATACACGCAAGATGAGCCATTCTGACTTGCTTAGGTTGGCCCTCTATCAGTCATTCGTTAGGAGTTGAATATAATAACATCTATGAAGGCATTACCTTCAATCAGAGACATGCGAGCAAGTCTGTCTCGGTCCCCTGGGAACTTCTTTTCAACGGCTGGGCAATAGTCAGTAAATTGCTCGAGCCGCACATCCCGAAACGCATACCTTGCAGGAAAAACCTTCGCGATCAGGGAAGATCAATAAACTTATCCGTCACTCTATGAAATTAGCTTACATGTTCTAAAGCCCAGATGTTAAATTGATCACATCATTGCTCAAGTCAGGAACTCACGATATCATAAATGATTTGCATATGCCTTGGCAGAACATGCTCGATCAACGGAACAGGCCATTTTTCTAGCGCTTCCTAGATAGACAGCGGACTTAAGTCTCCGCCATTGGCTACGCTAAGCAAGAACATACCGGAAGGACGGTGTGATTCGTATAGAAGAACGTATTTGTCACAATCGTCCAAGCCGTGTCCCACTGAAGTTCCTCCTCATCGATAAGAATGCGCATAAGTTCGGGGATGGCAAGGGTAGGATGCGTCTGCAAGTCCTTAGTTTCGTGGGTGTGAAGATGACTAGGGGCGTGCGCTTACATCATTAAGTTGTATTGCAGCATCTAGAGAGGATAAATCAATACAGTAGTATAGGTACACTTTAAAGACGCACAGTCGGATAACTCAGTAATAGGCTTGCTGCTGTTTTTGAAACGACGTAAGATGTCTGCTAAACTAGCAGCAGTCCAGAAACTGAGCGAATAGGTCAATGACTATTGGATGAGGCCGAAAGAGAAACAGGTCAGGACTGACTATTGTTGTTTGAGGCGAAGCTCTTTTCCGACTTTGAAAAAAGTTCAAAGGGTGGTGAGATTCTCAGCCGTCTAAGATTCCAGAAAGTCTTACATGTTCTGAGGCCGTGCTATCAGTAAGGTGCCCAAGAACATTTCAAGAAACAAAGACATACGTATGATCGTTGGGGTAGAGGACTGATGTGATGGCAGCCGCACTGTTGGACGATTCTACGGCGCCCTCGTAATTGCCAGCTATGAAACGGGTGTTGATTAGTGAAACACGAGGCGTACTATTGAACTTCTAGCACACCATTGAACGAGTTCAAATCAAAGCCTCGTTTAGGTTTACTTTCCCAGAGGCGCAAGTTATTTGTCGTCTTCGTCTTGTAGCCCGGGATCATGACATCATAAGCGATCGCAAGGACCTCCTGGCCACCAACCCATTGTGCACGGCCCATGCCATCGGTAAGCCTTTCGGCGCTTCCATAGAAGCGAACATCATATGCGACATCAAGACGAGGGATCTATTGGTGAAAAAGTATCAAAAAGGCGCATATAGTCAATGTACATATACAAGTATACCTCCCAGGGGTTCTGATTCTCTAGCCACGGGTCGGGCGCCTGTCACTCGTGTCATGTCGTATCTTCAACATGAAAGTTTTAGCTACTCACTTCAAGTTGGTTGCCTTCAGGAGAGATGAGCTGTTGGAAGATACCATACTTGTATCTTAGACCGTAGCCCCACACCGGCAGTTCCTGTCAAATGAAATTCACCCAATGTTGAGTATGGTTAGTGCGATCAAAAATATGAGGGCAGAACAAACCTGTGATGCGGAAGAGTCGAGGTAACATGCTGCAAGACGGCCAAGGCCACCATTTCCAAGTCCGGCGTCACGTTCTTGCTCTAAAAGATCTTCTATAGAGAAGCCAAGTCGTTTGACGCCCTCTTTGTATTCGTCTTTCAGACCGAGATTGAGTAGCTAACAAGATCAGGAGCTTGTTTGAGCATATTGAATTCGTTCTGGAGGTAAGAGGAAACCCACAGCATTATCCAGTGTACGCCCCATCAAGAACTCGAGGGAGAGATAATAAGCCCGCTTGGGTGCCTTGCGAGTGTAATTGAGTTGCGTCTCATTCCAGTTAGCCTGTAGGTCATCTATCAGGCTGAGTAGTAGGGATACAAATGTCTACGGACCAAAAGGCTGTCTCTTGCGGTCAAGGCCGCGGCCTGGTAGGCTCCGAGGTCATCTGATAGCGATCGTTCAGTTTCATACTCCGGGATGGGTATGCATGCGTACCAAGGTTATATGCCTGACGCGCTAAGGACGTCTGAACGTGGTTCACGAAAGATTCAGTGATTGAAGGGACGTCTATGCCAAAGTCCGAATCAGTGATGATATGCGGCTTTATCAGGGACATACCTGAAGTAACCTTCCGGATGCCTGCTTTCCATACTTGCTCATCTCCTCTTGGCCACTTTTCCTTACCAGACGCGTCTTTCTCTGGAAGATAGCCTTTGCGATAAATGAGATCACCAAAGCTAGGATGGTTGAGGGGATTTATGATACGTACCAGTTAACGTACGAACGTGGCGGCGGGCGCGTTGGGGTTTGCCGATAGTTTTTGGATCGATGGTGGAGGTCATGATGGGCGTGAAAGTGGGGGGTTCGCCTTACTGTTTTCCCGGAAGGGTATTCTTTTATAGGTTTTTCCAGATCAGAAGTATAGCGACGTCATCCTATTTCTGCAACTAAACGCAACACTCGTGACCAAACGAGATGCATCGGCGCGATCGGTTTTGCGGAGTTTGGGGATGGCGCGGAACATGGGCGTGTTCTCTCAAAAAAAAAAAGACACGCGTTTGGAGAACACGGGGGAGATAAGATTGGTTGATTTTTGAAGATCTCTTTATCTTCATTGACTAATGCTCTTATCTTAGTAGTTAGGTAAATGACGATATCTCAGCGTTGAAGATATGGCTCTCAAGCATTCAATTACTGCGTGGATAGAGCGTTGAGTTGCACTTGCCGTAACCGTGTTTTTCTCCGTCAGTTTCCGCGGATTCAGTGTAGCTTGCCTTGCAAAACGGATCATAAAATATATCAAGTGCTGAACGAGTGCCTCGAGGGACACTTCCAAGACACGAGTACGCACTAGACAGTTTCAGTGCAGATATTTGATACTGGCTGCCAGCTTTCAGTAAATGCGGTAAAGAAGCAGCATGTTGCTAATATTTGAGGAGTTGAGTGGAGCACACCTGCGCGAGTCCCATAAATGCCTCAAACCTTAACAAGGGGCATGGTAGCATTAAGTCTGGCAGCATTGATATAGAGGCGGCAGATCAAAATGAGGAATAAAGTGAGTGTGAGGTGATCGATGAATCAGAAGATCCGTAACATAGTGCAGATAACGAACGGGAATAATGGAATAGGAGTAAAAGGCAAAGCATAACAGTGAACGTGAGCTACGATGAGGAAACTAGATAGTATCGAGATTAGTAGACTGAAGTAGATTGGAAAAGTGAGAAATGTCCGTCGGGATAGAGCGGGTATTATCAATGTTATCGCGAGACGGATTCCAGATGGGCGTAACGGTAGTAGAGCAATTAGGGATAGCCTAATTTCCTTCAAGTTCTGATGCACGTATGGGCTATCGAAAATGAAAGCGACGTATATTTACGACGGAGGACGTATCGCTATGTTTGTTCTTGAGAAGGCGGGGGAGTGGAATTTGTGTCATCGTGAACTTGGGGTATATTTGAGTCAGGCTGAGTGGCCGTCTTGTCAGTCATTTCTTGTTGAGCCTTCTCGACGGCCGTGGAGGGTTCAACTATGCGTGATGTATCAGAGCGTTGCTCGTCGTCAGTAAGGGTCTCCATGCCTGTAGAGTGGGCTACGCCAACATCTCCCATAGCGTGTGCTTCTAGAAACACCAAGAACACTTCTTGAGTGACAGCCAAAGATAAATGGGTGAATCTTTACCAATTGCAGGAACACTAGGTTCATCATCTATCGAGGTCATCACGTTTGGCTCTGAGGTATTGTCCGATTTCGGCTCCTCTAAAGGTTTTGAGTCCGAAACATCATGTGTAACATCGTTCGCTGGTGATAAAGGCTCCGACACCGGGTCTACGACGCTGTCAAGAACGCTTTGCGGTCCTGGAGTGTTACCAGCCGACATGACGGCTTGTACCGCAGAGGCTTTCTCTGGCTCAGCAGCCGCATGGTCAATAGTTTCTACAGTTGGAGCAGTTTCCGCTTCCGTTGCGTCCGTTGCGCCCGATCCTTCCGCTACAGATGCCTTCTCCATCGGAGCGGTGGCCTCGACTTCGACAATCGGCACATCAGGTAGGGTCACACCCTTGTCAGCATCACCCTCCTCGGGAACACTAATGGGCTCAGAGTGCGCGGCGGCTTGGTCCGCTTCTGAGTCAGGTTGTTCGACGGGAGTAGGCTCTTGCCCACTGGCCATTTGAGCTTCGTTATTTTCAGTTGTCGCTCGGACGTTGTCGTCCGCAGAAGCATTAGCACTGCCTTGTTCCAAAGAGTTATTGATAGGCTCCGAATGCGGGACCGCTTCCGCCTCCGTTTCGACGGCAGGAGTAGACTCAGCAGGTTGTGCTTCATGTTCTTCAGAAGAAGCTTCAATGCCAGCTTCGGCGTCGACAGATGCCGGTTCTTCGTTTTCACCCTCTGTGACTGACATTGAAGGCTCTTCGGCGGTGGGCTGCGTTTCTGGTTCAGATGCGGGGCGTATAGCGTCCGTTTGTGACACGGCTTGTTGGCCAGGTTCCGTGATTTCGACCTCAGGCTTAGTCGAAAGCCCTTCATCGTCAGCCTGAGGCTCCTGGAATGCAGCGCGCTCTTCAACGGAGGCTAAGGGTGCGGCTTCATCCTCCAAAGGCGCAGGTTCGTCAGGTTCAGCGTTGGGTATTGAAGCGTTATTCAACGTCTCTTCCTCGATGCGGGCGTCAGATGGAGTATGTTCAGTTGGTAAAGAAGGTTGCTCTTCAGAGGGAGTGATATGCTCATCTCGAACAGAATCTTCGACAAAGGCAGGTACCGCCTCTTTATCCTCATGAGCAGCTTGGTCGGATGTGGTTGTAATTTCCGTGGATTTACTATCAACCAGGACATGATCGGTTACCTCGGTTTCAGGGACGAGCTCTTCGACGTGAACGTCGGGTGCAGGTGACGTGCTTTTGATATGGGTAGGCTCAGCATCCTTGGTTTCTTCGGATAGGGCTGCCCCTTGTGATGATACATCCAGTGCCGCAGCTGTATCGGGAAGAGTCTCGGAGGCATCTGAATCAGCTTCAAGAATCTCAGACTTTTCCGGCGCAACTGTCCGTTCAATCTCAGGCGAGCTAGTTTCTGCAGCAGTTTCAAAACCTGCAGCACCCGAGGGTACTGTGCTGGTAAGTTCTTCGGCAGGTACATCGGGGATCGACAGGGGCTGAGTTTCCGGCTCTGAAGGCTTCTTTTCAGGTTCAATTGTTGTTCCATTCGTCTCGACTGTGGGGGGCATAAGCGTAAGTTCTGCGATTTCGTCAGATGCGGGAATGCTTGGGTTCACTTCGGGCGCGTTCGTTGCAGATGCCAAGCGGGGTTCTGGCCCCGTTTGCTCAGTAGTATTCACGTCCATGGATTCAACGACCTCAGGTTCTTGGGGGGCTGCAGTGGGAGACGAGGCCCGTGGAGCAGACTCTGGTATGGTGGTCTCGGGCTCTATTGAGGCGGGGGCAGATTCAGCGGTGAGATCTTGATCTGGAATTTTTGCTTGTTCTGCAGAGGGAGCTACGAGGTCTACAGATGGCGTTGTACCGTGATCGGCACGGGTTTGAGAGTCGTCAGTCCCTGCAGAAACCGATAAAGGTTCCTGCAATTGGGAAGGTGTAGCCTTAGGAGTGGCTTCATCAACAGGCGGGGAAGTCGACGGAGGCTCTTGGACCGTAGCGGGCGGTTCAGAAGAGGCTTCAGTTTCAACAGTTTCCGGAGCAACTTCAGTTTGGTTCTCGGGAACCGCACCATTCGTCGGATGAGACTCTGAAGCGGCAGCATCAGGCTTGGCCGCATCCTCGGTCGCGGCCACAAGCCCAGCTCCGGAGATCGCTGCAGCACCAGCCGCCAGTCCAGTAGCCATAATACCAGCAGTCCTGCTTTCACCCTCATGGCTTTTCTTCGCAGCCTCTACCGATTTACGCGAAACTTCCACCGATTTCTTGGGTTTTGGAGAAGGAACCCTTACTTTGACAACGCTTGATTCAGCCTCTTCCTTCTTCGCCTGGTCTTGGTGCCCCTTGTTCTCCTCTTCCTCTGCCAGGACTTCACCCATCTCGCCCACGGGAGGACCTTTCCCCGCCTTCGTCTTGCGCTTTGTACCCTTTTCGGACAAGCGTCCGGAGGTGAAGAAGCTGAATCGTTTGCGTGCAGAGTTGAATGAGATTTCAGACTTGGGAGAGGAGGGACGAGGACGATGGGTTGAATCGGGGGATATTGATGTAGAGGTCTCAGGGGATATTGGTGTGGTTGGCTGAGGTCGTTTGAAGGCTTGTTCAATGACAAGCCATTCCAGGCGCTTCCCCTCCGCCTCGATACCAGGTAAGGTGGGCTTGATTTTGCAGACGACGAAGGCTGGCCAGTTCGACGTGATAGGGTCTATAAGGGCATCACTCCAGAAGTCTATAAAGGCTTCGTCTAGCTGTATCAACGAAACACGAGTAGTCTTTGACACGGGCCTAGCTTCTTCAGGCTTGATTTCCTCCGCTTTTCCTCGTGTTCGTGGAGCATCCAAAGACTTTCGACCGTTGACGAATGCCGCCATCAGGGGCTTGGCGCGAGAAGATGACACCTTCGAGATGGTGACTTCCATATCCTTCTGTTTATCGAGCAAAGTTGTAGCAAGAGGTATTTTCTCAGACTCTCCCTCAAAAAAGCCGGACGTCGAGAATGTCGCCCAGTCGGTTCCAATAGCGCCGGATGTATTCACATCAGGTTTAGTGGCAGGTTTGACAGCGTCGATGTTGGTCATGGAAGAGGTAATGGGGGCATCCTTCTCGCCGAGCGAGAACGATCGCTTACGCCCAGAGTCCATTCGAAGGCTAAAAGGTGACGCTGGCTCTTTGTCGTCATCCCTGATAGGGACAAGAGCAAGAAAGCGTATGGTCTCGTCAGCGAAGACGCGACTAAGACCAGGATAGGAGCCAGGAGAGCTGTTATCGTCGGCTGTGCCTGTCTTCTTGATAGTTTCCCATAATGATGCATAATTTTGTTCCGACCCGACGATAATTTCTGCTTTGAGAGCCTCTGATATTAAACGTAGGGGATGATGAGCAGGTCGTTCAGCCGTAGTCGACAGTTCCGTCTCGATGCGAACAAACAATGCATCATATCGGCGTGTCGAGAAGCGTAGATATGGAAGCAGGTTAGCATCCGATGTGGACGTTCCATATGGATAATTGCGGACAAGTTCCACCAGACGCTTTGGCATCCCAGAGCCAACTGCTTCATCCCTATCAGACAAATGATTAAACCAAGGAGTGGATATTGGAAGGCACAAAGACAAACCTAATACGCGATAGGAACAAGTGTTCAAGCATACGACCAGCGCGCTCCCAACGGATGTAGAAGTCGGACCACTGATCACTTTCTTGCGCTCTTTGCAGGGTCAATAGCCAAAGACCGAGGAATTTCGAGAGCTTACTCCCCGAGATACCATTGACCTCGGCATGAGCCGCCAATGACATAAATATCTCCAATGTAACCGTAAGCAGTTCAAAATGAGAAGTAGGGAGGGAAGGGCCGAGGATTTTGGAGAAGGCATTAGGGGGATACTCAGAAGACCGCTCAGCATCAAAGAATTTCTTGTACCACGATTCCTCTTTCCCAAACGAGTTACCTTCCAACTGCAAATGTCGCATCCCCCAACGCAGAACAGCAGCAACATCGTGCGGGGAACGCGTTGACGAGATTTCGGACTCGAAGGCGCTGGTAAGGGAGGATGGCGATGGTGAAAGAGTGGTTATAGGAGTTTTGGGATCCAAGGACATGATGAAAAGTGATATAAGCCGCTTCTGTACATCCAACGAAGCAGAATGCCAATGAGGATGCATTATACCGAGAGTTTCGAGGCCTGATTATGGTATCTTAGTCTTTGAAACTAGTAAAACCAGGAAGTAGAAAGAAACGCACCGCGTGCCTTGATCGCCTGTGAACATGCGCGAACCAATATCAAAGTTTCCAATGGATTCAAGCGTCGACTTCCGATAATAGAGTCAGATATGAATAGCTGAGTATCAGGGTCGGCTTCAAACACCACCCCTAACGCGCGGGACGCAGACTCATCCTTCGGGCCAGGTAAATTGAGGGAAAGGTGTGGCACGTCCGAGGGCTTCCTAGACTTCTCGTGCGAGGCAGAAGTAGGAGACTTTGATCGAAAGAGAGCGAACCCTGCCTCCTTCTCCTTTTCCTTCGATGACCCAGTACTCCTTCCATTTGCAGCCTCTGGGAACTTCGTAGCACTCGGTGAGACGGACTCGAATTTGCCATCCAAGAGTTCCGAATCAGTAATATGGGTAGGAGATTGCGATGATGATTCCTTGTCGTCCTTCTTACGTCCGAACACCTTAGAAAGAAACGAGGGCATGGCTGTGGCCTTGTTAATCACAAAACAATAACTAAAGTGGCTATGACGATAAGGTTCGATCTCAAGCTGCGGAATAATGAGCTTACAAGTGAAGCAAGAGCAAGGGCCAGCTTTGCAGGAATGTCGGAAGACAATGCTGAAAAGAAAACGAGGCTAAGGGCAGAAAGAAGCTTGAACCCGCCACGTGCCCTCCTCACTTCTTTGTCCACTTGGCCCTGCCAATTCGGGTCCCGCACATCCAGCCATTTTATATAACGATCCTACAAACGAACTCAATCAGTGCTGCGCAATTTTTAATTTCAATCTAGCTAGGTCGGTCTATTGCCAGAAGTGGTAATGCAAATCACGCCGTATGCGAATCGAGATCAATTGAAGGCGACCAGTCAATAACGTGGCAGCGAGTCAAAGAAGCTGTATCACAAAGATGAACTGTCGTGACAGTACCCTGGGCATAGACGAAAATGTATAATATGCCTAGGTAACAGCCCATGGCGTATTACTGGAGTAGCCACCTACGTCACTTACAGGCTGTGTCGGCCACATCGTCAGCCTGCGCATGGCTAGTATCCCCCAATGCGAGCTCTATTCACACTTGCACGAGGACCTATTTATACCGCACGTATCTAACATTGACATGTTGCTGGAGCCAAACTCAATCTCCCATATCAACTCTGGGCTGGAACTTAAACTGTCGCACCTGCATGATGAATGACATTCAGCATTCCACCTCAGTCCAAACGACTTGCTGGAAAGAAAGACGATCATCAGTCAACTGAGGTTTGTCCATGAATGAGATGGCTTCTCCAACCGTTGGGCTTTTTATAGGCTTTTTCCGCGATGAGTCGGGTACTTGCAGCATGATTTACGTTATACAGGTGGTCAGTAGGTGCGTGTTTGGTATAAAAATATCCGCCCTTCAATCTATGATTTCGCGCGAGTGTAGATGTATCATCATCCTGTTCTCGTGATGGGCCCGGTCCGCGCGTGACGTCTTCTATGTCTAACTTCTACTCCTCCAATGCGTACTGGACATACCTCTCTCCACTCACATACAGTTCCTTGGTTTATTTTCGGAGTAATGGGCAAGCATGACCATCGCGCACACATGTTGCATGCGGAGGTCCCCATCTCCATGATCATCACCTCCTTGTCTTCGCCCTTCGTAGACGGTCATCTGCAGCTCGATAGCGCTGATATTCCATGAAAGTCTGCCTTCGAGGCTCACGATGGCTGCTTCCTCCTCGGCCGGCCATCTGTGGCTCGCTCTTCGTTTCGTAGCCTTCGTATAAAAGGCCACTCACTAGATCTGTCGCATTCAGACTGAAGTTGCTCAGAATGACTCTAGCAGCCCACCTTTTCGGGACGCTCTTTTTGGTCCCTTTTGCCTTAGGTGCCCCTCCTGGCTTTCCCAGTACTGGTAATGGGCTATGGTATACGGCATCTGGGAACTACTGGGCTAGGGACTGGCTGCCAGTCGGGAATGGTTATCTATCAGGTCTTCTGAATATAACTTTTTCCAATGAAATCACCTAACGATTGGTTTAGCAATGTTGCAGGGCGGCGTGACATCCGAGGTGACCCAATTGAACATCGAGTCCTTGTGGACCGGAGGGCCCTTCTCAAATTCCGTAAGCATTCATTAGAATTGAGATTACTTTCTGACATAGCTTCGTTTTCAAGTCATACAATGGCGCTAACCGGCAACCCAGTGAGCAGACATCTCTCGCGACAGCCATGAAAGCCTTTAGGGCAGCAATTTTTGCCTCCAGCAGCGGTGTAGCTGACAATTCAGGTAAAAACTGACTCAATCTTGAAGATTTTTTGGTTTGCTCACCCTGCGGTAGCTTATGATGCGTTTGGGACTGACGCTGGTTCAGCCTATGGCAAGATTTTTCCCATCCTTTTGAACTGTAGTATTCCAACCATTCTATAAAGGGTCTTTTTCGGGTGCAGGCTATCTCATCTCGAATATCAATTCTACTGGTACGGTGTCCAACTATGCGCGTTGGCTCGATCTCGATCAAGCGATCGCCCGTACTACCTGGACTCAGTCGGGAACTACCTATCTACGGTCAGTCTTATGAGTTAAGAAGATACATATAGTTTACCCTCCACGACATCTAGTTCAACCTTTTGTTCTAATCCTACAAAAACTTGTGTCCAACATATCGCACCCTCAGGTTCTAGCGGAAGCCTTCCAGCGATATCCTTTGCATTCTCCTCAGCACTAGTAAATGCGATGCCAGCACCCAATGTCACATGCGCGGGCAACGACACTCTTCGTATTCGTGGCCTCAATGAAAGTCCTCAGGGGATGCTCTTTGAAACACTAGTTCGAGTTCGTAGCACGCCCTCAGGATCTTCCTCTCAGTCCCAATGCATCGCTATATCTGGCTCTCGTCCGAACGCAACTTTGCATGTCCCCGCTGGTTCTGCAAAGGAAGTGTGGATCTCATGGTTCGGTGATACGGAGTGGTCGCAAGATGCCGGGACACCTGCTGCCAACTTCTCCTATAAAGGCCCCGATCCTCACGACCTTGTCCTCGCTACAATTAGTTCTTCGACTGCAGGTAGCATTACATACGACAGGTTACTCTCCCAACATGTCGCTGACCACAAAACCGCGATGAACCCCAACTTCGCCTTAACAATAGGCCAGACGCCCAATCTCAATAAACCGACGAATGAGCTCAGGGACGCCTACAAGGCAGATGTGGGTGACAAGTATATTGAATGGTTGCTGTTCAACTACGCAAGATACATGTTGGTTGCGAGCTCGAGAGGAAAATTACCTGCTAACCTTCAAGGAAAATGGGCACAAAAACATACCAATCCCTGGGGATCTGGTAAGCAGACCAAACCCAGCACTGTCCGTTGTTGTTACTCATTTACTTTCTACAGATTACCGTAAGTTAGGGCCAATCGCACATTCGCTGCCACGCTGCCATTATTCACACCTAGACGCCGATATAAACCTTCAAATGAATTACTGGGCGGCAGAAACGACTAATCTCAATGTGAACAGCCCTTTGTGGACTTACATGCAGGTATTAGCCTTTGATATTACAGTTTCTTTGTACTGTGTGAATCGTGCTATTAGAAAAACTGGATTCCAAGAGGACAAATAACCGCGAAGACACTGTATAATATAACTCGCGGATGGGTCGTCCATACAGAAGTGAGGTATCTCCAAGAAGTTTCGTCTTTCAATGTATGCTGATAGAATGTAATAGATGAATGTAAGGTTGACGCGCTTTGTACTTTCTGCAAGAACCAAATACCTCGCAGATATTTGGATTCTCGGGCATGAAGTTGAGCCACCCGAAGTGGTCTGACTTCCCAGAATCTAATGCATGGATGGTACGTCGACGATCTTATTGTAGGACCTCCGTTGCAACGCTCGAACTTACGGTTCATAGATGATGCATGTATGGGATCACTTCGACTTTACAAATGACGTGCAATGGTGGAAATCACAAGGATGGCCTCTTCTGAAGGTTGGCGATTACAGTTCGTCTGCGAATGTGTGACGCTTACATCAACGACTGTAGGGCGCTGCACAATTCCAGATTGACAAATTGATACCTGACCAACACTACAACGACTCGACACTAGTAGTGGTCCCCTGCAATTCTCCTGAGCAAGACGGCACTACTTTTGGTGACTTAACCACGTCTTTAGCTGGTGATTGATATGGCGACTAATGTAGCGCTCAAGGTTGCGCTCAAGCACAGCAAACCATCTGGCAGCTTTTCAATTCGGTCGAGAAAGGTTTTGCCGCCTCTGGCGATACTGATCAGGCGTTTCTTAATGGTTAGTGACGCATGTGCCGTCCCCTAAGCTTCGTGCCAGATAACCATCATAACCTATGTAGAGGTCAAGTCAAAACGCTCCCAGATGGACAAGGGAATCCGTGTAGGATCATGGGGCCAATTACAAGGTGAATCTAAGTGCGTCCTCGCTGTCACTCATTTAGACTTGATCCTTTTGCAAAGAATGGAAGGTTGATCGCGATAGTCGAACTAACCTGCACCGCCATTTATCACATCTTGTGGGCTTGTATCCAGGCTACGCCATCTCCGGCTACGACTCAGCTGTGCAACCGGTGCCTGGCAAGACCTACACTAGGCAACAGATCATCGATGCTGCTAAGACTAGCCTTGTAGCGAGAGGTGAGGGCACCGCGGATGCCAATGCTGGCTGGGAAAAGATGTGGAGAGCCGCAACGTGGGCACAATTAGGTAATTCCACCCAGTTTTTCCGAGAAATCTCGGTAAGTGGCAATCTTAACCTCCTGGGTGTGGCCTTACCCGGAATACGTAGCTCGCCATTCAAGTCAACATCGGTTCGAATCTATTCAGTCTGTACGACCCCAACGAGGTAGAGGGAACTTTCCAGATTGATGCTAACCTGGCTTATCCTGCGGCAGTCATGGTACGTTCTCTCTCTCAGTTTGTAATCTCATCGAGTTCCCTGATTGTTGTATTTTGAACTTCAGAATGCTCTGATACAAGCTCCAGATACTGCTAGTTACTCGACGCCAATAATCGTGACTCTCCTCCCTGCACTTCCCGCTCAATGGTCCTCGGGCTCTATCAAAAGCGCACGTATCCGTGGCGGCATGACTGTCGATATTCAATGGTCAAGTTCCAAGCCTACCAGAGCCTCCTTCAAGGTCGATTCCACTATTGTCTCCCGTCCTGTCCAGGTTGTCTACGGTGGAAAGACTGTGGCGTCGTTCACCACCTCCCCCAACTTGACGAAAACTTTGTCAAAATTCTGAGATAGCCCGTCACTATGCATTCATATCTAATTTGACAGACTTGTCTAGTCTTGGCTATTGTCAACAGTATTCACAAGGCTAAAGTCAGGCCTTCCATGGTCACTTGTAAGCCTAAATTCGAGCCATGGCCTCCGTGCGGTCATGTGATGGCTAAGAGGGTTCTTCGTTTACGGTTTCAGCGAAATTGCACCGTCTGGCTCTTTGCTTCAAAAATATTAATAGAGGAAAATTGCAAGACGAAGACCCTAGGTCATTGTGGCCACTGTTGTAGCTCGCTAGGAAGCAAGTCGTTCGGTTATAAATAAGCGGACACAATTGTAGTAGCGCTACCAAAGTGCTACATCTACCTCGCCTTGTTGGATCATATGAATCTACTCGTAAAAGCAGGATTCCGACATACTGCTTCAGTCCAATAATCCCACGGATGCTTTCTTTATAAAATCTTTCATCTTTTGTTTATCACTGGAGCGGAATTGTTGTGGTTGGGGATTTCATCTGTATTTACCTATGACATAACCGATCGAAGGATATATACAGCCTATTTAAATACCCCCCCTCCTTCCCCATCTCAGTTGCCAAACTCTGTCGGTGTCATCGTTACTGATGTCACCCATTCACCAGCGAGGATTTGGAAGTTTCACTAATTGTACTCGACAGTAAGCAGATTACCTCTGATTGTATTCTGCTTATTGGCTCGAACTCTATGGGAGTCCGTCTTTTTTCGCTTCCCTTTTTCATTCGTTTCTCAAGCACCCGCGCTCATCATCTAGCATATCCCCCTGGTCTTTGCGTGGAAAATGCATTTTTCTTAATCTCCATCTGCTCATCTCTGGCATGGCGGTTTCTTTTTACTTTCTCAGCGTTGAAACTTGATTTATAACTCAATGCGTTCATCGTAGTAGCATCCATCACATTTGCTGCGAGATGATTTCTTGTTCAGAGGAGCCGACCGTCGTGTGAGCTTCTTTTGTGTTCTTAAGTGCAAGATACTCAGTCGAATCAGGTCGGCAGTCACATAAGACAAGTATGTAAAGCCTCTGTAGACACTGTCCCCCAACCTCAGCTGCCAAGATTCCTGCACCCAAAACCAAGCAGGCTCCTATCAAGACATGTCCTGACGTTAATTACTCAATTTTAAAGAATTTCATCTGCTTTTGCATGCTTCCTTGCATATCAACTGAAATAATCCCTGTATCAATGTGGAGTTGATTGCAGTGAAAAGGAAAATAAACCTTGTGCCTCTTTATGTGGCTCTTAGAGTATGAACGTCCACAAGACTCGCACTGCAGAGTCCCCCCCCGATAGATATATCGGCCTCTTATTAGGTCCGAGTGTACGGTACGTTCATGAAGTGACCTGCCCGGTAGCTCCTTAAAGGACTTAGAGCACAAGGAGCACTGATAGGGTGTTCTGACTTGATGAGCGATTTTCTGATGATTTGCCCACTCCGCCTCTGTATTGAACTTTTGAACGCACAACTCACACTTCCAGCGGCCTGCCACCCGATGGCGACGCCGATGTCCTGCCAGACCTCTTTGGTCGAAAGTCGTTCCATCTTTGCACAAGTCGCACGTGAGTGTTTTCTCGTCGTGTGAAGCTTCGCGTGTGGCTGAGGACGGTTCTAATAGATGTCCAC
>JABCKL010016857.1:0-18878 GCA_018851305.1 Calocybe cyanea | reverse complement strand
TAATCCATGTTGGGATCTGACGCTGAGTGATAATCGATCTTCTCTTTTCTGGCTTCGTGACGTTTGTGATAAGTCTAGCCTTGAGCCAGACAAGTTTCATGAATGGTGGATCTTGCCTTAACTGCATAAAGAACGTCAAGCTAGGTATTTTACTTCCTCTGTGCGAGCTTATACTATACCAGGGTGATTTCTCTTTCTAGTCTATTGTCTCTGCTGCATGTAAAGATTTCATCGTCTACATTGGGCATTTTCGCTCTGATCAGGTCGTGGGTCAGCGTCCCATAAAATTGAAGGACAGGAGCGACTAGACAGGATCAGAGCGTGTATGAGCCGTTTGAGCTCTCCTGAATGCTCGTTGTATGGGCTGAGAAGCTACTGCCTACCGCGAAGACAAGGATACATCAGTCGCAAATATGGGGGCGATTGCCACTCGTGCAAGAATACTAGCCACACAACGGTTCTCCCTCAAATCCACTTGATTGCTTTGGAGATGCAAACACACGTGTTGACGAAAAAACACACAATCCATGTGTGTCTGCTTTGGATGTAGCTGCAGTGACATTGAAGTTCATATTAGGTGAGATCTTTACTTGACTTGTTACCATTCAGATCATGACGATGTTTGGGCTATTCAGCGCTTGCCAAAGGCGAAATTAGGGAGGGTGCCTCCAACTGATTCACGCATAGAACTGAAGCTAAAATGACACATAGGGCCCACATACGGTGCAACAATTACAGTAGGAAGAACAAAGGAAGTCATTTTCAGGTGAAGGAAGAAGGAATAGTGTGATTCGATGACCTGACAGCCAGTGATAGGCAGGAAACCATGCCGAAAGGCAGACATGGCAAGCTCATATCGGCTAACATTTAGAGCTTCCTACAGCCGAAAATGAGCGAAACGGTTCAATAGATTAGCCGAACAACATTTCAGAAAATACTGGCTCCACATGCGCCACTTCCGCATACTCATCATAAACCAGCTCTGAAGTAGAGCATTTGCCATTGTTTGACAAAACTTTATTCGCTCCATACATTTGCGCTTCTCAACTTCCAAAATTGGAATCGCGTGAATCTGAAACTGGTACTGACCCCCCATTTCATATTAAATACAATCGACAGTAAGCGCTGAGGAATTACTGATGTCTTGTGAACCGAGTTTGGCCAACGATCAGACTGGGACTACCTCAAATGGAAGCGATTTCCCGCAATTGTAGGAGATTGCCTTTCGTTTTCGCGTCGTGTCACCCTCATTTATGTCGAGGCTCCGTTATCTTCTCATCCGGCACGACACCATCACGGCCGGTCGATAGATCGGATCTAGACTGACTTCGTCTCTTTAATCGAGAGATATCTCCATCTTACGGAGTCCAAGCTGAAGTTAGCCATCATGGACCTCCAAAAGAAATTTGACTCAGACTGTATTATCTTCAGTATCGACGTCGGTAGTGCAAACTCGGCAAGTCTCATTTCAGTCATCTTTGGGCCAGAAACTAACGCACGGTATTCTGATTAGTCCGTATCGTTCCTCTATGCTCAGGCAGGAGAAACTGCGGAGCGCCTTAGAGGAAAGGTGCAACGAGTCGATACTTGGCCTGCTCACAAGAAACGTATGTTTGAGGTTCCTACATGCTTATGCTACAAGAATGGGCAACCTGTGGAAGGAAAATACGGAGCGAATGCTTCACGGCCAAAGAAAAGGGGAGAATGGCAATTTGTCGAAGCTTTCAAGCGACATGTCAATCGTCTTGGGTCGAACGACGTCTCTGAGCTCGATCGGGGTGATTTCGAACCTTTTCCAAAGGGCGTGACGCTACACAAGATCTACGAGGACTGGACTCGCTTTCTTTTCAAGGCTGGCTCCAATCTTTTCAAGTTGAAGTTTGGTAGTCAAGTCCCAGAAACCAGCGATTTATGGAGAAACAGGCTTTGCGTGTTCGTCGCCCCAAATGGTTGGAACGAACCAGAGCAAGCAAATGTTCGTCTTCTTCTCCAGAGGGCAGGTTGTGTTGAACACGAGAGTCATGTTCGATTTTCCCGGGAGAGCGAGGCAACTCTTCACTACTGCTTATTCCATGGGCTCAATGAGATAACGTCACCGGTCAGCCATTCAACTCCCACAAGAATGCTCATGGGATTGACCCTCGATACTTAGGTTGAACTGGGCGTCTTGGTTTGCGATTCGGGTGCCGCGACCACGGACCTAGGGTTTTATAGGGTACTCAACGTCAAGCCACTTCATTATGAAGAAGTCAAGCCTGCTATCAGTGAGCGAGCATGTGCGCACATCGATTCCACGCTGATCAAAAGTAAGGTTTTGAGGCGGGCAGTATTGTTGCGCAAGAAGTGACTAAGGATAACCAAAATGCTGACGATAATGACAATGAGTGAGTGTCTAACCTAACTTGCGTTGCGTGCACGACTGACGTTAGTAGTACGAAAGATCCCATTGATACAATGATTGAAAGTATAGGCGAACTTTGTGAAGGAGCTAGTGTAGAGCCGAAGGTATCATACAATCTTGTCCCTGGTACTTACTTGACGTTCCTTCAGTATCTTGTCCTTGCAGGAGGGTTTGGAAGCGACCCTAGAGTTTGGAAACGAATAACTAGTACGCCTTACCTTAAAAACATCACTGTTCTCTCCATTCCAAACCCTACCGTAAACTCGTAAGTGGCATTCAGAATACTTTCGACTGTAATACGATAG
This sequence comes from Calocybe cyanea, assembly GCA_018851305.1. Taxonomy (NCBI): domain Eukaryota; kingdom Fungi; phylum Basidiomycota; class Agaricomycetes; order Agaricales; family Lyophyllaceae; genus Calocybe; species Calocybe cyanea. The sequence continues at coordinate 16,172 of JABCKL010016857.1, read as the reverse complement.
CTCCTCGATCAGTAATCCCACTGTCGATGGAGCTTTGTACAGCTGCTTGCACAACTTCATCACAGCTCGAGCTGCCCCCTATACTTATGGCTGCGCGGTGGCGGTAGAATTCAATGGGAGTTTGCCTGAGCATCGGCGTCGAAAGCTCTATGGCCTTCATTATATTGGGGGCAAAAGTTTCCTCCCCCACGCATGGTATACAATCGTTGCACTTGTGAGTCTCCACGACCGCACAGTGCTTTCTGGTTGACAATAATCTAGGGAGAACTTATCAACGATGGAGATACACGCAGACAATCGTTCACCATCCATTTTCGAGACCGTCCTAGGGGCAATCATCACGTTCATGTGGAACTCTATGCAACTAAGGACTCTGACCCTGAGTGGGTGTTCGAACACCATGGTATTGGCTCCCTGGCAACTTTTGGACATCACTGAGTATCCCTTGTTGAAGGTAAAACCTTAATGCCAGAGGTACAAGTAATTTGTAAAATTCAAGGAGACCTGAACATCGACCAAGTTCAAGTCGAAGAGAAGTCGGCTGGACACAATGAGAAAGTGTTCGAAGTCCACTACTTTATTGATATCGACTTTGCCTCCGTCACTTCTCAGGCAAAAATACTATGGAAGAAGGAAAATGTAAGTGTTGTTATCATTAACCAGTGTTGCTTATAATCTTTGTGCAGGGTACGCTAGATTGGCAGCATGCTGAGTTGAAACCTCCTCCCGACACTGCCGACGACTGGCATTCGAATGACTGGCATGATGGCGAGACGGATGATACAATCGAGTCATTGCCTATGGAACCGATACCGTTTGTTCATTCTAATCAAAAGCAACACCTCGAACGAGGTCGTTATACCTTCTGTAATACAGACCGCCAGGATGGATCCGGATATGCCAGTTGGGACGCCCGTGACCGTGTTAAAGAGGTATTTGGAGGCGAGAATGATCGTACCTATCAAATTCAGGTCTGTCCTTACACCACAGCTCTACGTCTCTACTCACGCCTGGCGGAAGTGGGTACTCGAATCTAACGAAGCAAACATTTTCTCTCTTCGGCCAGAATTCGGCGACGATGGTAAATGGAATCAGAAAGGGAAACCGTACGTAGGCTTTGAAGGGCACCCATCCTCAGGAAAGCATGTATTATCGGGCGTACAGCAACTGGATGCAGGCAGGTGGTTTGCTACCAGAGCTGCAGGAGAAAATGAGTACTAGTATGTCAAATCTTCGCTCTTAGAAAAACTATCTATAAAAAAATCTTCACAGTATTTGGAACATCAGCGGAGGACTAGTATGGTCGATTGAAGACGAAAACCAGCCTGGTCGAGCGCCAAAAGTATGCACAAAATCCCATCACTAACATGATATAGCTCAAGTATTTTTTCCAAGGTAACTCTGAGGACATTCGACCTTGACGATACACGTCAAATATGGCGGTTGGTTCGTTAGTAGAACTATATTTATCTGATGGATTGGTTCGGACACCCGATCTACATTTATCGACTTGAAAACGGCTCATTGACCTCACCATACCAAGAACAGAACAATTCACTTCTGTACTATGTCGTAGCGATTCCAACTCAAAATCCGAATGTTTTGCTCCATGGAATACTTTGAGAAAGCACACCGCTAAATTGTCCAGAATCATCCCATTACACCCGCCAACCATATCCATAGACTTCCGGCGCCTTTAAAAGGTGAACGATAATCAAATGACGCTCGACCAAAGCGCGGTCGAATTTTAAATTTAGACGCCGCGAGGCAGAAGGTGCATCGGCAGACCCAAAGGCAACTCCTTCTAGAATGATCAAACAAATCGCTCCAGTGATGGAGGATCCAGCTAGGCGCTGTGTCTGGGGTCTCGGGAAAATGTGGACGTTATAAACATGACTAGTACAGCACATTTCACGGTCACAAAACCCACCCAGAGCGCTAGTGGCCATGGATCTCAATCAAACCATTGATTCAGATTCCGTTATCTGTAGCCTTGACATTGGGTCTGCAACTTCTGTGAGTGACGTTAAGAGCGTGGTTTAGGCATCTTGACCAACCTCAAAGGCTCGAAATCGTTGTAGTCAGTATCGTTCCTCTATGCTAAGTCAGGAGATACCTTTTCAGTGTTAAAGGCCAAAGTCTTCCATGTTGACACCTGGCCTTACCACCATGTCAAAATGGTCGATATACCGAGTTGTCTATGTTATAGGAATGGCCAGCCCATTCCGGGCAAAATGGGAGCAAATGCCACTCAACCAACTCGACCGATTGACGATTGGAGACTTGTAGAGGCCTTCAAGCGGCATGTCAACAGGCTTGGGTCGAACGACGTTTCCGACCTCGATCGTGGAGATTTCGAACCTTTTCCTGAGGGTGTCACTTTAAATAAAGTATACGAAGACTGGATTCGGTTTTTATTTGACTCTGGTGCTAAATCTTTTCGGGCGAAACATTCGATCCCAGAATCCCTATGGAAGCAGAGAATTTTACTATTCGTTGCGCCGAACGGATGGAACGAACCCGAACAGGCAAATGTTCGATGCCTCGTTCATAGAGCTGGCGCCGTCGCATACGATAGCCATGTTCGGTTTGCAAGAGAGAGTGAGGCTACCCTTCATTATTGTCTGTTTCACGGCTTGGCGGAGCTTACGCAGCCCGTGAGCGATTTAAATGCTCTAAATAAAATTCTTTGACCATCGGCACGAATATAGCAAGGCCTTGAGTTTTTTGTTTGTAACTCAGGGGCTTCAACGACGGACATCGGCTTTTATAGGATAACCAGCGTAAAACCACTTCACTACGAGGAAGTATTGCCCGCAACTAGTAAACTCTAAACTGACTGGTTGACATTGAACTGACACTAATTATCAGGTTTTGAGGCTGGCAGCTCTGTCGCAGAGGAAATCGCCGCTTCATCCAATCAGGACGCGGGCACGGACGTTGATGGTATAGAAGCGTAAGCAATGTCTACGACAATTGTTCACTAATTAAGGCACTCGACGTTAGACCGCGTGACCCCATTACACTCATCATTGAAACAATCCAGAACTTTTTGAAACAGGTATCTTCGAGACCAAAGGCATGTAGCATATTTTTATCGGATCACTCCTTCAATCAAAAAGTTCTAGTTTCTTGTTTTCGGAGGAGGCTATAGCCGAGATCTCGAGGTCCAGGCCCGAGTACAGGCTGAGCTCCAATCATCTGGGATTGTCGTCGTTGCGCCGTTACAGGACCTCAGTGTTGAATTGTGAGTGGCCCCCGTATGCAAACAATGTCTCATTCACACAGAGCAATTGCGCCTTGTCAGAAGCCCCACAGTAGATGGAGGTCTTTTTAGTTGCCTTAACAATTTTGTTCGAGCTAGGGCTTCTGTGTACACTTATGGTACCAACATAGTCGTTCATTACGATGCGTCCGACGAAGAACATCAGAGAAGGTCTCAGCGTGGATTTTACCATCATGCGGGTGCCAAATACATCAGAAATGGCTGGTCTTCGATCGTGACCAAGGTTTGTAGCGAAAGCACTTCGATAAACTACATCTTGAACAAGGCCATTTCTTTAGGGCGAGCTGGTCAAAGATGGAGATACCAAACAAAAGTCGTTTGTTAGGCTCTTTGATTATCGTCCTCAAGGCAAGATGACAGTCAGCGTGACTTTGTATGCAACGACAAGCATTAACCCGCAATGGGTCTTCGAAAACGACGGTTTGTAAACGTCTTAGTTATCTTGAAAGCCTATGATAAAAACGATCAACGCGGCATAGGTAGTACCTTGATGCATGATGTGCGGGAGATAAGCAAGATCTCAGGAGAGCTTGAGGTCGAACGAGTGAAAATCAATGAACAAAAGTGGGGCAGCAACGAGGCAGCGTACGAGATCAGTTTCAACTTCAGTATTGATTTTGGTTCCGTCACTTCCCGCGCGCAGATTGTATGGGAAGGCGTAAACGTGAGTGGCGATTCTTACACAAGAACTAGCAGTCATCAAAGCCATTTTGACTCCACAGAACGAGACCGCATGGAAGCCGGCAACCTTTCATCCTCCAGAAGAAGCGGAAGCGGATTGGGGAGGAAACGACTGGCAGGAAAAATAATAGCTCTGAAATTTGCCGGCTCTATCTACAGACGATGAGGTCGATTGCTACTCTACAGAGAAAATACTTGTTACTAGACCATCAAAACCTTGACGATCGGAATTTATATCGTTCAAACCTGCGTAGGTATTACGATATACTGGGGCAATTAATGGAGCAGGGATTGAGCTCTTTAGCTGTACCTGCATCACAATATGGAAACCAAACTCTCTAGAATAGGATGATGATATTTCGGACAATACGACGCGGTTTTCTGGGAAATTACCTTGACTAGACGATCAACGGCTGATAAGAAATCCACAATGTAACACTGTGGCACCGTAGCATATCGGGTCACGCAAACACCACCTCTCAAGGCTATACGCTCAGCAAGACTACAGTGGATCCACACGCTCAGATTCACAAGACCTACAATTTGTCAATTTCGTAAAAAAACATACACATCAGCTATCCGTATTGAGTTTTTGTGATATAAGGCGAGAAACGGAAAGAACCAGTGGTACAGTGCTGTGTCATGGTACGAACAAAGATGATCAAGCAGGCTGGAACTTCCAAAGCTGGTTGTCGTTGTCTTTGTCGATGATTTGGAGACTAATCTGTAGCAAGCTTTAACAGTACGCTCTTAGCCAATCAAGGAAGCTTACGATGTTGCCATCAGCTTGCCAAGCGACATTCGCAGCAGAGATCCTAGGATAGACATAAGAGTACTGAGCGAAATCAAAGGCATTAAACTCACCTATAAGTATCGGTGGTCATCGGAATAATCTTGAATGCAATTCTCGTGCTGTTAGCAACAACCTGCTGGCCAGACGCAACCTTGGACACATAGGCATAAATGGTGTCATCATAGCCGGCACTGGTGATGACATATGTATCATCGGGTTGCTTCTCAAGGAACCACTAATAGCATGGATGTATCAGAAAGAATGACAGTACTTAAGTGCGATGTCTAGCATTACCTTTTGGTTGTCTGCGTTAGACTTGAAGATGAGCTCGACCGCAGAATTGACGGCGTTCTTGGGAAGGTTAGCGACCTTGCGGACGCCGACGTTGAAGATGTAGTATTTGCCACTGGAAACAGACATGACGTTCAAGTAAAGATGATTTGAGTGGAGGTGGTGGTCAGTGAAGTTGCAGCTGGTTTGACTGATTAGTTGGCAGAATAGCGAGGGGCTTTTATAGATTTCGTTTCTGCGAAGACCTTGCGCTAAACAGCTAATTGCGGACGTGGAGTGGAGTTCATCGTCCTTTCCAGAAGGTTTGCTAGCTCTCCGCTGTGAAAGACTGCATGTTCCTGATCGTAAGATACCTGTTTCGAGGGAATCTTTTTGGGGTGGACACAGCCCATGCAAAGACGGACCGGGTGTCTCTATTTTTCCCGTTCATAGGGCGTTAGTTTGTGTGCACCTGCGTGGAGCTGCAGTGGCATTTACGTCCATACCAGGTGCCAAGATGTACATGCAGAAATAACCAAAGATGATCCTGTCAAAGGAACGTGAGAGTTAGATTTATGTCTGACTAGATACCCTTTAGGGCATGAGAATGGGTTATAACAGGGAAGGCCAAATTAAATGGCGCCTTCAGTTGATTGACGCGCAGATCGACTTCGCGACTCCTACTTTTGTCGTTCATATGGTGCTGAAGCTAAAGTGACATATAGGGGTCCAAATCGAGCGCGAACGTGCATTCAGAAATAGTTAAGGAAGAGGCTATCAGGTGATAGAAGAAAAAACAAGTGGACCTGGAAATATCAGAGAGAAATCATTGGGCAAGAGTCGGTAATCGGTAATCCTTACTTCGGCAGGCATTCAGGGGCAGAGTTACGCTGCCTGCACCTAAACATGAGTCAAGTCGTTCAATGAATTAGCTGAACAATGTTCCAGACGATGCCGGTTCCAAAAACGCCACTTTCGCAGAACTTTTCGCAATATCAGTGCGAGCTTCGCTTGGATCTGACATCAATCTGTCAAGGATTCGTGAGTCTGGACCCTTTCGCGGTGTGTTTGCAATTATTTGGCATAAGTCGAATTCGTTGTCGTCACTCTTTCAGATGTCACAGGGACCCCAAGCCACATCCGTAATCTTGAGCGCCTGGCAACTGGGTGTTCGCGAGTCCGGAACCAACCCCAAATCAATACTAGCTATATTGTGCTCATGTTTTGCTTGGAAATCAAGCGCTGAAGGGTCACTGGTGTCCCGTGAGCCCTTTTTGACAAACGATCAGACCGGGACTTTTATGTTCTCGCCTCAAAGGGAAACGACTTCCTGTCGGTCGTAACAAATCACCTTTGCATTACTATCTGGCTGTCATTTTACCTGTCCGGGTCTTACTTGCTTTTGGCCGGCAGAAATCCTTTGTGGCCGGTCGACAGATCCGATCTCGATTGTACTTGTCTCTTTAATCGAGACAAATCTCTTTCTTCAGAACTCGAAACTTTGCACTAACCCGTCATGGATCTCAAAAAGAAAATTGACTCTGACTGTGTTATCTTCAGCATCGACGTCGGTAGCGCGAATTCGGCAAGTCATTTTCAATTATCTATGAACCAGGACATAACGCATACGTTTTAATACATCAGTCGGTGTCGATCCTCTATGCTCAGGCAGGAGAAACTGCTGAGAGCCTCAGAGGAAAGGTTCAACGAGTCGATACTTGGCCTGCCCACAAGAAACGTATGTTCGAGATCCCTACGTGCTTGTGCTACAAGAACAAGAAGCCCATTGATGGCAAATACGGGGCAAATGCTTCAAGGCCGAGGAGGAAGGGCGAATGGCAATTCGTCGAAGCCTTTAAGCGACACGTCAACCGTCTTGGATCGAATGATGTTTCTGACCTCGATCGCGGTGATTTTGAACCATTCCCAGAGGGCGTGACACTACACAAAATCTACGAAGACTGGACCCGTTTTCTTTTCAAAGCTGGTTCTGAATTCTTCAAGACGAAGTACGGCAGTCAAGTTCCTATGACTAGTGAACTATGGAAAAAAAGACTCTGCGTGTTTGTTGCGCCGAATGGTTGGAACGAACCAGAGCAAGCAAATGTTCGCCTTCTTCTCCAAAGGGCAGGCTGCGTTGAACACGAGCGTAATGTTCGATTTGCCCGGGAGAGTGAAGCATCTCTTCACTACTGTTTATTCCATGGGCTCAGTCAGATAACGTCACCGGTCAGTCATCTAATACCCGTACACATGCTCATGAGAGTGAACCCCCAACACTTAGGCTGAGCTGGGCGTTTTGGTGTGCAATTCTGGGGCCGCGACCACAGATTTAGGCTTTTACAAGGTAATTAGCGCGAAGCCACTTCATTATGAAGAAGTCAAGCCTGCTATTAGTGAGTGAGCATGTGGCCACATTAACTCCACGCTAATCAAAAGTTTAAGGTTTCGAAGCTGGCAGTATCGTCGCGCAAGAAGTGGCGGCGGCCAAAGATACTCCAACTTCTGACAATGAAAACAACAAGTGAGCCCCTTCTATGTCCCGCGTTACGCCGGTATGTGCGTGCCTAACATCAACAGTACGAAAGATCCCGTGGATGCCATGATTGAGAATGTAGGCATTCTTCGTGAAGGAGCCAGTGTACACCCGAAGGTATCGATTACGCAGTATCTCTTTTACTTCTGACTTAACGCTCTTTCAGTATCTTGTCCTTGCGGGGGGGTTTGGACGTGATCCTGAAGTTCGCCAACGAATATCCAATCTGCTCAGCCCTGAAAATATCACTGTTCTGAACATTCCAAACCCTACCACGAACTCGTAAGTGGCTTTAAAGGCGATTGACTCCTCCCCAACACTCTAATGGCTCGATCAGGAATCCCACTGTTGATGGAGCTTTGTACAGCTGTATACACAACTTCATCACAGCTCGAGCTGCTCCCTATAATTATGGCTGCGTAGTGGCGGTAGAATTCGACGGGGGTCTAGGGGAGCATCGACGCCGAAAGCTCTATGGTCTTCATCACATTGGGGGTAAAAGTTTTCTTCCTCATGGATGGTACACAATCGTTCCTCTCGTGAGTTCTTCTGATTGCGCAAGGCCTTTTGGTTGACAAAGAACTAGGGAGAACTTATAAACGATGGAGATACACGCCGAAAATCGTTCACCATTCATTTCCGAGATCGTCCCAGAGGCGTTCATCGCGTTGATGTGGAACTCTACGCAACAAAAGACTCTGACCCTGAGTGGGTCTTTGAAAATCATGGTATTGGTTCCCTTAGGCCTTTTTGAATCCTTCTGAGTATCCCTTGTCGAAGGTAAATCCTTAATGCCTGGGATGCAAGCAATCTGTAAAATTCAAGGAGACCTGAACATCGACGAAGTTCAAGTAGTTGAGAAGTCGGCTGGACGCAATGGCAAGGTATACGAAGTTCATTACTTTATTGATATCGACTTTGCATCCGTCACTTCTCAAGCAAGGATACTGTGGAAGAAGGGAAATGTAAAATTTATCATCATCTTCAGCGAGATCCACAGTATAACTTTTGTACAGGGTACCCTCGATTGGCAGCCAGCCGACTTGAAACCTCCATCCGACACTGTTGACGACTGGCAATCTAACGACTGGCAAGATGGCAAGACAGATGATGCCGGGCAATCGACCAATGAACCGACACCGTTTGTTCATTCCAATCAAAAGCAATACCTCGAGCGAGGTCGTTACACCTTATGTAATACGGATCGCCAGGATGGATCTGGATATGCCAGTTGGGATGCCTATGGCCGTGTTAAAGAGGTCTTTGGGCGCGACAATGATCGTAGCTATCAAATTCAGGTTGGTTTATGCACAATATGTCTATGCTTCTGCTCAAGCCTTCCGGAAGTGGGTGCTCGAATCTAACGAAGCTAGAATCTTTTCCCTGCGCCCCGAGTTCGGCGACGATGGTAAATGGAATCAGAAAGGAAGACCATACGCAGGTTTCGAGGGACAAACATTCGCAGGAAAGCATGTATTATCTGGCGTACAACAACAGAACGCAGGCAAGTGGTACGCTACCAAAGCCGCAGGAGAAAACGAATACTAGTTCGTCAAGGTTTTAGCTCTTCGAGAATCTATCTAATGGAACAATCTTCGTAGCATTTGGAACATCAGCGGAGGGCTAGTATGGTCGATTGAAGACGAAAACCAACCTGGTCAAACGCCAAAAGTATGTAAATTCCCGTCACTATTTTGATATAGCTGAAGTATCTTTTTCAAGGTAACTCTGAGGACGTTCGACGTTGACGATACACGTCAAATATGGCGGTTGATTCGCCAGTAAAACTGAAATTATTAGTTTACACCCTCCCGATTTACATCTCTCGACATGAAAGTAATCCATTGTCCCGATTATGTCAAATCAGATCCCTCCACTTCCGTAACATGTAGTAGTGCATTCAATTCAGGATCCGAATTCTTTGTTCTGTGGAATGTTTCGAGCAGAAAACACACTGCCGAGCTCCAAGAAAAACTCTCATAGTCCGACATCTTCGCCATTCTGAACGTCTCTTTGTCTTCTAGGCTTAGATTTGAGCAAGGATATCATTGCACATGCCAATCGTGTTTACATTGCTTTGACCTCGGAGACAATCAATCTCCTAGATCTATGGTACCTTAAAAGGGGCGAAATGCCAACGGCGTCTAATGACGCTCGTCGGGTTTTACATTTAGACGCCGAGAAGCATCAGCAGATACAGGAAACAACTCCTTTTGGAATGACCAAACAAATTGCTATGGTTCTGATGTGATAGTCAAGAATCCATCTAGGTGCTGTGTCTGGGGTCTTGGGTAACATGGACGATATAATCATGATTAGTACCTTTTACGGGCGCACCGTTACAAACCCCTCATAGAGTACTAGCAATCATGGACCTCAACCAAACCATAGGTTCAGATACTGTTATCTGCAGCATCGATATTGGTTCAGCAACCTCCGTGAGTGACTTTAAAGGCGTGTTGTAAGCTCATATCGACCAACCCCAACGTCCCGAAATTATCGTAGTCAGTGTCGTTCCTCCATGCCAAGTCAGGAGATACCTTTGCAGCTCTAAAGGCTCAGATCTACCATGTTGATACCTGGCCTCACCACCGTGGAAAAATGGTCGATATTCCGAGTTGTCTATGTTATAGGAATGGCCAGCCCATTCCGACCAAAATGGGAGCGAATGCCACTCGACCGACTCGGCCGACTGACGATTGGGGACTTGTAGAGGCCTTCAAGCGGCATGTCAACAGACTTGGGTCGAATGACGTTTCCGACCTTGACCGTGGAGATTTCGAACCTTTTCCTGATGGTGTTACTCTGAATAAAGTATATGAAGACTGGATTCGGTTTTTGTTTGACTCTGGTGCTAAATCTTTTCGGGCGAAATATTCGATCCCAGAGGCTTTATGGAAGCAGAGAATCTTACTATTCGTTGCGCCGAATGGATGGAATGAACCCGAACAGGCTAATGTTCGACGCCTCGTTCATAGAGCTGGCGCCGTCGCATACGATAGTCGTGTTCGGTTTGCAAGAGAGAGCGAGGCTACTCTTCATTATTGTCTGTTCCATGGCTTGGCGGAGCTTACGCAGCCCGTGAGTAATCCATACATTCTAAACGAAATTATCTCCAAGTCAATACAAATATAGCGAGGTCTTGAGTTTTTCGTCTGTAACTCGGGTGCTTCAACAACAGATATCGGCTTTTACAGGGTAACCAACGTAAAACCACTTCAATATGAGGAAGTACTACCCGCCATCAGTAAAGTCTCAATTGACGAATTGACATTGTACTGATGCTGGTCTTCAGGTTTCGAGGCCGGAAGCTCCGTCGCAGAGGAAGTGGCTGCTGCATCCAATCAAGATGCAGGCACGGACACTGACGATACAGATACGTAAGTGGTGTCTGCGATAATCATGCACGAATTAATTCGCTCAATGGTAGATCGCGTGACCCCATTGTACTTATCATTGAAAAAATCCAGGGCTTACAGCAGCAGGCATCGGCGAGACCAAAGGCATGTAATATATTGTCATTTCTATTGCATCACTCCGTCAATCTCAAAAACTGCAGTTCATTGTCTTCGGAGGAGGCTATAGCCGAGATCTTGGAGTCCAAGCCCGAGTACGGGCTGAGCTCCAACCATCTGGGATTGCTGTTGTCGCACCGTTACAGGATCTCAGTGTGAAATTGTGAGTGCCTGCTGTATGCAAGTAATGTACCATTTACACAAAGAGCTTCGGCCTGATTAGGAGCCCTACAGTCGATGGAGGACTTCTCAGCTGTCTTAACAATTTCGTTCGAGCTAGGGCCTCTGCCTATACCTATGGCACAGACATAGTTGTTTATTATAACGCGTCCAATAGTGAACACCAAAGAAGGTCTCAGGGTGGATTTTACCATCACGCGGGTGCCAAGTATATCAGAAACGGATGGTCTTCGATCGTGACCAAGGTGCGTAGATGAACCACTTTGATGATTAATATTTCACACAATATTCTCAAGGGCGAGCTGGTCAAAGATGGAGATAACAAAAAAAAACCGTTTGTCAAGCTCTTTGACTATCGTCCTCAGGGTAAGATGACAGTCGATGTGACGTTGTATGCAACGCAAGACACTAACCCGCAATGGGTATTCGAGAGCGACGGTTTGTACAGCCCCCAGCATTTTTTTTAAAACCCCATGCTAAAACGTCGGTACAACGACTCACATAGGTCGTACCTTGATGCCCGGTGTGCGAGAGATAAGCAAAATTTCGGGAGAGCTGGAAACCCACCGCGTACAAGTCAACGAGAAAAGATGGGGCGACAATCAAATATCATATGAAATCAACTTCCATTTCAATATTGACTTTGGTTCTGTCACTTCCCAGGCGCAGATCGTATGGAAAGGTGTAAACGTGAGTGTTAGTCATTACACAAGAACCAGCAGTCATCTAAAGTCGATCTAATTTCTAAAGGACGAGACGGCATGGAAGCCAGCGACCTTTCACCCCCCACAAGAAGCGGAAGCAGAGTGGGCAGCATGATTGGCAGGAACAGTAACAACCCTGAAAGTCGTCGGCCCTCTATGCAGATCGTAAAATAATCGCTCTACTACAGATATCTGTAAACGTCATTGAACCCCATAACAATTCGAACTTTAATCAATGGGCGCAGAGCCCGCATTCCGTCGTCAACTGCCTTGTGACCCAATTAACGCTTACTACATATAGTGAGAGTACCGTTTGAAACGGCATATCAGGGCAATAGGCAAATGCAATTATCGAGCTATTCGGTTACACTTGCATCAAAATATGGCTGTGCTTGCTAGAAGAGAATAATGAGGGTGAGCTCCGGGCTATACGAAGCGGTTTTCCGGAAAACCCTCACAAATCCCAATGATCACGAGGTTTTTCGCCACTCAAAAGCAGAGATGCCGTTGCTGCGGTCCACATAGATAACAACATCAAGAATGCTGTCAATGCCACTTGATTCGATCATATCGAAGGGTGAAAGAGTGTCTCATAACGGCTGAACTTGACCGAGCGTTAGAGCTTATGATAGACGACTATTTTGAGGAAATGAGCGCTGTACCGCGGTTAGTGCCACACCTACAGGCGTCTGTTTTTTTCTCCTTTTGGGAAAAGGACGATTCAGAATTTCACGTGTTCGTGCATGAAGAAACGAAGGATCGGAATGCCATAATGACTTCTTGTGAAGAGCATGTTTCGAAAGAACGTTTTTTTGGCGCTCTCCGATATAAATCAAGGGTTTGTATTATGATGCACAATCTAGTATACTTGCCATATTGAGCGGTTGGTGTTAATTAAAATCACTGGTGCACCCTACAGGAGGCTTATCTGATCTTCGACCCTGTTTGTTTCGTCGATCGTTATCCTAAGTTCCCCACCGCGTGTTCAAGAATTGTTCATTGTTATTTTTCGGTTTCAGACATGTCCCCGATGAAAAAAGTGATTATCAGAGACGAATCTTGAAAGTCATCCTCACCGTCTAGTGAAGTCTTTATAAAGAGAAGCAGCGGACACCAGATCGCAAGCCTCAAAATTGTGATCGTCCACTGCCACATGCAGTGTCATACAGCTACACAGTATCGTAGTCAAAAGCTAAAACATGCTTTCCCAGAGATACCATTGACACGGGAGAGAACCGGCTGTTTTAGAGAATATGTCTAGATTAGACCTTTGAGAAGGTTCGGTTTGCACTTCTTACCGAGACATGACAGCACTTCTTTCAAGAAGCATACCTTTATTGAGAGACTCGCCTCGATTATATCTCCGGTGCCATACCCGGACCTAGACTTCGTTCCTGCCGCCTATCTTTCGTCTTATGTTCCGGAGCTCGAGTGATGACTACAGGTGGCGGACCCGCGTGATATCGCTCATTGTTGACTTTTTGTTGAGAGATAGGAAACAAATCTCTCAGCGGCAGACTTCCCCTGTAGTGCCGCAGTTCCCACATGTTTCCGTAACAATGTCAATGAGAGCTTCTAATGTACATTCAGTAAGCCGTTTTCCTACGGCAGCTGTTCACAGCAATCTTCAACTTGGCGGACAAGGAACCACAGGAAGACGTATATCCACAATAGTACTGGTGTAAGATCTGATGAGCCAGCTCATATTTGCTTCCTGTCAATCCGCGATGTTTTTATGATAAGGCTCTCGTTAGCGTCGAACCTAGGAGTGACTTGATCATCAATAATCTCAGGGTCTGAGCAGTGTGGAGAAGGCAGTAGTCTGAAGACCCTAGTCGGCAAAGTACCAGGGCAACCGATGACTGAAACTCAATTAACTGGGTCAACGCGGGGCGATCACAGTTTCCTGTTTAGGCCGCCGGGATCAGTTATACCCGTTCCGTCTGGGGTCGATGCCTAAAATGGTATATCCATTCAAAACAAATCAAACTCTCACACTGATGGAGAACTTTATATTCATTGTTTTGTTTCTGAACGCTCATTTGGCACCTGGTATGGACGTAAATGTCACTGCACATGCATGTGTACACGATCCAGCGCCGTATGAACGGCACAAATAGAATCACAATGGCGACCGGTCCGTCTTTTGCTCAGGCTGTGTTCATGTTACAATGGTTCCTTCCAGAACGTGGATATCTTATGATCAGGAACATGTCACCTTTCAAGGGTTAGAGCTTGCCAAATTTCTGGAAATGAAGGCGTATTCCACTCCACGTCTGTCAGCATTTGTTTCATGTTTCACGCGGGACGTCCACGAGAGCTATAAAATGCTCCTCGTTATTCTGCCAATTGACAAGCTAAATCAGCTACAACTTCACCCACTACCAACTTTAATCAGCTACCTTTCATAAAACATCATGTCTGTCTCCAGCGGCAAATACTACATCTTCAACGTCGGCGTCCGTAAAGTCGCCAATCTCCCCAAGAACGCCGTCAACTCTGCAGTTGAACTCATCTTCAAGTCTAACGCAGACAACCAAAAGGTAATCCTTTATACCTAACTCAAGTTTTGATCCTCTGTTTAACACGTCCATGCTATCAGTGGTTCCTCGAGAAGCAGCCTGATGATACTTACCTGATCACCAGTGCTGGCTATGACGAGACCATTTATGCCTATGTGTCCAAGGTTGCGTCTGGCCAGCAGGTTGTTGCCAACAGCACGAGAATTGCATTCAAGATTATTCCGATGACCACCGACACTTATAGGTGAGTTTGATACCTTTGATTTCGCTCAGTACTCTTATGTCTATCCTAGGATCTCTGCTGCGAATGTCGCTTGGCAAGCTGACGGCAACATCGTAAGCATCCTTGATTGGCTAAGAGCGTACCTGTTAAAACTTGCTACAGATTAGCCTCCAAATCATCGACAAAGACAACGACAACCAGCTTTGGAAGTTCCAGCCTGCTTAAAGGCACTATCTTCTTTCGCCTTGTGATTCAAAGCTTTACTTTAGTACTAGTTCACCTAAAGTTCTTCCGTTCTTGCTTTCAATCACGAATCCCAGTAGGCAATGTGCATCTTTTATAAAAAATAAACAAATTGTGTGTTACCTCCTGAAAATCAGTGTGATCATCTCCAAAAGGACTGGCGGGTCAGCTGAACGAAGCCTCCGGCGGGGTACTTCCTCATATTTGGCAGCTCTCTCCGTGTTTGCAACCGACAAAAGATTTTCTTGCAATTATTAGCAACTTTTTGTACACGCACGGAGAGTTCATAGAGCTCATGCATGTTTCCCGCACCGCGCTCACAAGTTTCAGAAACGGGGACAAAAGTGGAGTCTACAGCTGTAAGAAGCCGTTGGCTGTTCCATTAGCGTACCCACAGCATAAGAGTTGCACAAAAGTCAAGAAGGTGTTCTAGTGGTCGGATGAATGTCAGACTCACACATAGAATAGTCAGATCCAATTTAATGCGCTGTTCAAAGCTCAAGGTGTACTCGATTTTGAGCTGTATTAGCCTGCCCGGGGTTGCGGCTCGACTAAGATCATGATACAGTACAGTACAATGATGAAGATTTGTTGTTTGTAATTGTATATATCGAGCACAGCATCATAAGACACGTCAATCCTCCGCCATTTTTCCAAGCCCAAGTACCATCGACGCAGCGCGTTCAAAGTCGAGACTCTCCATGTCAGGGCATGTCAGAGCACGAAGACCACCATCACCACCTTCTCAACACCATCCTCAGCCCACTCAACGTTTTCCACACCCGAGAGACAACCATCTCGATGCGGATGAACGAAGAGCTGCTGCGGCTGCCAACGGATATCTGCTGCCAGCTCGTTCTTCAAAGCACCTCTATCCGCTGGGCGGTTTGAACTTGTCTTCGGGTGAATGGAAGCTGCTTTTCTTTATTGTTCTTGTTGCAGCCGCTGTGCGCCTTTTTAGGCTCTCGAAACCCAACAGCGTCGTGTGCGTGTCATCTCTATATCACCTTTTTTATAACGCATGTTCACCTCGGCGTAGCTTTGACGAAGTTCATTTTGGCAAATTTGCTTCAAAATACATCAAAACTCAATACTTTGTCGATGTTCACCCTCCACTCGCTAAACTTTTGATCACACTTGCTGGCTTCATATTTGGTTATGACGGCCAATTCGATTTTAAAGATATCGGAAAGTGAGTGCAGAACATTTTTTCTTGTTT
>JABCKL010016856.1:0-23045 GCA_018851305.1 Calocybe cyanea | reverse complement strand
ACAAGTCCTTTGCTCTTTTATCTTCCCCTCCTTTTACTTCTGTATATAAAACTGATTTCTTGTCAACATATCTTTGGCGGGCTTGTAAGTATTATGGGAGCAATTTGTCACGACATAGTGCATCTAAATGGGCGGTACCAGTTGCTGGAACATATTGGTTTGGGATCTTTCAGTAAGTCCTATCGACATATTCCTTCAATTTCTTGACTCGAGATGATTAGGCGATGTATATTCGGCAATCGATATTCTGACTAGGGAGCCTGTCGCGGTTAAACTTGAACGCATCGGCGGGCAGCAATTGAGGCTTGACAGAGAGTGGTGTGTCTACAAGGCAGTCGGGGAGCGTAGTGGTATACCTCGGATCCACTGGTTTGGTATGGAACAAGGTTATTGCGCATTGGTCATGTTGCGCCTTGGACCCTCACTCAACGACCTTTTTGAGAAGTGTGGCAGCCGCTTTAGTCTCAAAACCATTTTGATGATCGCACTCTCCTATCAGCTATTGGCAACCAATTTGGACTGTATACGTTCTTATTTCTAGATATTGCGTCTCGAAGTCCTTCATGATCAAGGATATATACACCATGACATCAAGCCCGCCAACTTTGCATTGGATCAACAAACCAACAAAAACGTTCTATTGCTCATTGACTATGGTTTCGCCATGTCCTACCGTGATACAAATTACTGCCACATCCCCCAATATTCTCACATTCCCCTCATCAGCACTGTTCGTTACCTTTCGCTCAATGGTCACCTCAGGTTCCAACAATCTCGTCGAGATGACCTTGAATCACTCCTATACATTCTCATATATTTTGCAAATGGATCACTTCCCTGGCAAAGCCATTCCACAGCCCGCAAGGAGAGTCACAAGCAAGTCTTTCATTTAAAGCAAACAGTTGATTTTGATAAAATTTGTGTTGGTCCCTTCAAAGTCTTTGCTCGCCTTCTCCAATATACCCGTACCCTTGAATTCACAGCAAGACCCGATTACGATCATTTATGCGTACAAGTTATTGAAGTCCTGGAAGAGCACAGCATCGAAGACAACAACATTTTTGATTGGGATTCCCTATCACTTCCCTCCATTTCTCTGGCTACAAGCAATTTCTATGATAGCTATTCAAATTCTACATCTTCGACAGCGGAGTTCGTGAATTGGAACTTCTGAACTTTTTTTTCTGAGTATAGTCTGCCAGTAAGCAACATCCTCTGTTACCTGCTCTTGATTTAAACTAATTGCTTATCATGATTCATGATTCATGAAGTTGCTAGCTTTTATTTATATCTAGCCCAAATATCATGTGTATTCAGTATTCTGTCATGGAATTGACTGAGAAAGGAGGTTCCAGCTACAGTCGACTGACTTTCAAAGCTAAGATTGGAGCCCCGGGTTACGCTCGGCGGCTCTGGCTGGCTCTTGCTGAGTCAGATTTCAATACTGACTCGGGCGGCATCTGGCTAGATGGGGCATGACTTTGGCTTTGCCGAGGCAGCCAAGTCGTGGCAACACTAACTGTGATGATACAAAACACAAAGGCATTAGCAATGTACCAGCCCTCTGCCAGCAATGTGAAGTATCAGAAATGAAAGACAAGGGGGCTAGCAATGTGCTAGCCGCCTCATAATGGCATGAGGTGGTGATAATGAAAGACAAAGGGGCTAGCAACATGCTAGCCCCCTGCCGGCAGTGGCTTTGGGGTCAGTGTGGAAGATGAGGGGGCTAGTAATGCGCTAGCCCCCTCTGATGGTTGCATTGGTGTTGGTGTGGAAGAGGGACATTGCTAGCCCCCTGCTGGCGGTGTGGGGTGGCAGTAATAAAAGATGAGGGGGCTAGCAATGTGCTAGCCCCCTGCCAGCAGTGTGGGGTGGCAGTTATGACAAATGAGGGGGCTAGCAACGTGCTAGCCCCCTCCTGTGGTCATGTTGGTGTTGGTGTGGAAGAGAGAGGGGCTAGCAATGTGCTAGCCCCCTTGCAATGGTGTGGAGTGGTGATAATGAGAGACAAAGTGGCTAGCCCCCTCCTGCAGTCGTGTTGGAGTCAGTATGGAAGAGAGAGGGGCTAGCAATGTGCTAGCCCCCTGCTGGCGGTGTGGGGTGGCAGTAATGAAAAATGAGGGGGCTAGCAACATGCTAGCCTCCTTGCAATGGTGTGGAGTGGTAATAATGAGAGACAAAGAGGCTAGCCTGTCACTAGCCCCCTCCTGCAGTTACATTGGAGTTGGTGTGGACGAGGGAGGGGCTAGCACATTGCTAGCCCCCTCCCACAGTTGTGTTGGCATCAGTGTGGAAGAGGAAGGGACTAGCAACATGCTAGCCCCCTTGCAGCATCATGTGTTTGTAGATATAAAAGAGGAGGGAACTAGCAATGTGCTAGTCCCCTCCCCCGGGCTGTAATTCCTTGTCAAATGTGTTAGTCATATCTGATTATGGTCTTTTTTACTTACCTTTATACCTTCAGAGAGGGGGCAAGTATTGCCCCCTCTCTGTCTACAGCTGGTGGGGAAGAAACTGAAGTTGGGGATTGGGCAGTGTTTGGGCAATGCAAAACTGGCTCAAGCCACAGTTAGCTGCTAGCTGAGCTGTCATTAGTGAAATGTATAACAAGAATTCAATGTTCTTGCAGTATGAAAATACATGGTTTATATACCAAGTATCAAAGCTGTAAGTTGGCCATCGAGGGCCCTAAAGATGTAAGTCAAATTCCAAGTCAAATATATATTGAACAAAAGGATGTCTGTGGCCCAACAGCCGAATTGGCCAGGCCAGTGCATCAAATTCCAACACTCCCCCTCAATTCAATGTCAGGCCAAGTCCCAAAGAGGCTACGAAATGCTTTGCTTTAACAGAAGGGAGTGCCTTGGTCAGCCTGTCAGCTGTCGTTTGATCTGTGGGGCAGTAAATGAGTTTGATAGTACTGTTCTCAATGATGAAGCAGATGTAATGATATTGAATGTCAATGTGTTTTGTCCTGGCGTGATAATTGTCTGATTTTGCAATGGCAATGGCAGATTCCAGAGTGGAGTGTGGTGGGTTCTGTGATGGGTGAGAAAACTTCTGAGATGAAATTTTGCAGCCAGGATACCTCCTTTGCTGCGTGCGTGGCAGCAACGTACTCAGCTTCCGCTGTAGAGAGTGTGACAAGCTCCTGCTTCTTGGATGCCCATGAGACTGCCCCTCCATTGATAAGAAAGGCATAGCCAGAAATGGCATGCTTGTGGGGTTGCAATGCTCTGTCCAGTCCATGTACCCCTCTAACTCCCCTTGACCTCCCTGATATGTGATCCCCCAGTCCTTTGTCCCAATGAGGTAACAAAATACATGCTTGGTAGCTTCCCAATGCCTGGGTCCCGGATTGTTGAGAAATTGAGAGAGTGTTGAAACAGCGAATGCTATGTCAGGGCGCATTTCGACTGCCGCATACATGAGGGAGCCAATGGCTTCCCTGTACAGGATGCGACGCATTTGGGCGATTACATCCGGTTTTGTGGGGCACTGGTCCTTTGACAAAAATGCCCCTGGTTCCATGGGCACAGAGAGAGGTTTTAAATCTATGAAGTTGAATCTGGCTAAGATGGAGTCAATGTAGGATTGTTGGGATTTTGAGTGTACAGTTTCAAGTGACCTTGATACCTAGCAGCCATGAGATAGGCCCTATGTCTGTAAGTGGGTAGCGAGCATTCAAGCAGTGCTTTGTGTTGTCTAGGAGGCGCTTTGAGGAACCAGTGATGGTGCAATCATCAACGTGAATGGCAAGAATGATGACACCAGAGTCATTCTTGAGGTAAAAGACACCATGGTCATGGTTGGCATGCATGAAGCCCAGCTCCTCCAAGAACTCCTTCAGGGTGATGTACCATGCCCTTCCTCCCTGTTTTAGCCCATACAAAGCTTTCAGAAGACAAGCAACACTGTTTGTGGGGTGAGATTCCTCCATTCCGGGTGGTAGGCGCATGTAGATTTCCTCACTGAGTTCTGAGTTGAGAAAGGCTGAGTTGAAGTCAAACACTTTGATTGACCAGTCCTGGCAATTAGTGAGAGCAATGATAGTGCAGAGTGAGGAGAGCTTGGCGACAGGTGCGAACATTTCCATGTAGTCAGTACCATAGACTTGTATGAAGCCATGTGCAACAAGACAAGCCTTGTACTTCTCAATGTCGCCATTGGCATTGCATTTGATTCGGAAGACCCATTTTGAGTCAACAATGTTCTTTCCTGCTGGGCGAGGGACTACCTTCCATGTCCCAGCCTTTTCCAATGTGCTCAGCTCCTTTCCCATAGCTTCCTCCCATTTTCCCCAGTCAGACCTCCCTCTAGCCTCTCCTAAGGACCGCGGGTCTAATCCCTCTGCCTCCTGAGATGCTGCCCCCATACAAAATTCCAACCCACCAATCTCCACGTTGTCCCAATCCTCACAAGCAAGATCTACCTCCATCTGCACACCACTGGGCACTGCAGGCCCTACCTCCCGCCCATTCCTATACAGCCCCTCTGTCGTTCCTTCACTGCTAGCAAGCCACTTGACATAGTCAGATGGCTTCATCAGCCATTTGGGTCGTTCATTTTTGCTGGAGTTGTCAGGAGGGGAGAGAGTGTGCTTAGCATGTTCAGGCATGGCTGATGTCACAGGTTTGGGAACTTGATCCTGTGGCTGTGTGGGATCTGTGATGGTGGCGTTGGCTGGCTTGCTGGCTTCATCATCTGTTATCTCCCCCTCAAGCCTGCCACTGCCGCTTTCATCCCATCCCTTTTCTTCCAGATCCACCTCCTTCACAAACTTCACATTCCTTTCCACAGACACCGCTTTTTGCTCAGGCCAGTAGATCCGATGTGCATTGGTCAATTCTTTATCAAACCCCACCCACCACGCTTCCTTCGCTTGGCTGCCCAGTTTCAAGTTCAAATCATCATGGACCCACACCTTGCTCCCCCGGAGGTGTAGTTGGCTCAAGTTTGGCTGCTTCCCAGTAAATAATTCAAACAGAGTTTTGTTTTCAAGGGTGCGGGTTGATGTGCGGTTTTTCAGCCAGACTGCGTGGCATATGGCCTCTCCCCAGAGGTTCTTTGGCAATTGCTGTGGTGAAGCATGGCTCGGACACGCTCAAGGAGGCAGTGGTTAAGAGATTCCGCAATGCCATTGTGTTGTGGGGTATCATGGGTGGTGAGTCTGTGCTCCATTCTGTTAGACTTTAGGTGGCTGCTGAATTCCTCACTTAGGTACTCTCCCCCTCAGTCCAAACGCAGATGTTTGACCTTTGCACTATTTTGCATGCTGGCCCAGGCCTTGAAGTTGCAATATGCAGCAAAGGTTTCATCCTTGGAGAATAGGAGGTCAATGACTGTCCAGCATGAGTGATCGTCTGTGAATGTAATGTAGTATTTTTGTCAATGAAGACTCTCTACAGGTGATGGCCCCCGCAAGTCCGAATGCACCTCATCTCCAAACTTTGCCGCCCTCAGTTCCTCCCTCTCTTTTTGGATAACCTTCCTTGTCAGCTTCCCATAGGCACAAGACTCGCATCCATCAATATTATCATCTCCATCAATCAATCTCACCCCCTTAACCAGCCTGTCCTTTACCAGTTTCTTCGCTGCTGTCCCTGAGATATGTCCCATCCAGGCATGAAGTTCGTTCAGGGTGAGCAATACTCCATCATTGGCACTTAAGGCAATGCTTCCAGACTCAACGCAATAGAGTCTGTTTGGCATGACGGTCACTTGGCCAATTAGTTTGCGCTTTGGGTCAAAGATCCGGCAGATGTTTGCATGAAACAGGATGGCATAACCTGCAGCCGCTAATCTGGAGATGGAGACCACCATGAGGCCCATAGATGGGGCGTAGAGAACATGTTTGAGTAGTATAATGGTCGTCCCCTTTCCATTTGGGACCAGTATCTTCATTTCACCCATGCCAGTAGCCTGAAAAATCTGCTTGTTTGCCGCAGTGATGAGGTGGGATTGGATACTCATGAAGTTTTCGACCCTGTGGCAGAACAGCATCATATGACATGAGGCGCCGGAGTTGTATAGCTCACTCTCAATGCAATGTGCACTGCCATTCCCATCCTTGAGTGCATAGGTCTCGGGGTTCCCTAACAAGGTAGCTGGTGACAGGTCAATGGGATTGGGATCTGGTATCTCGGCAGTGACGGAGTGGTCCTTGGCAATTTTTGGCAGTGTGGTGAGTGTAGGATTTTCTTCATCATCCTCATCCCCTAACCCAAGTAGGTAGTAATCTACCTCCAGGTTGTCATCTGCCTCCCAGTCATCCATTTCCTCCCCCTCAATTTCATCTGCCCAAACACCATCCTCCCCATCAGCCTCGGCCACGTTTGCAGATGTGCCTGACTTCCCTTTCTTGTATTTCTTCCAGCCCTTGCCGTCCTTCTTATTGGATGGTCCTTCACCCTCCTTTCCTCCCCCTTTAGCCCAGCAGTCTTTCTTCATATGCCCACCCTTTCTGCAGTTGAAACACTTCTTGTTGGACTTCTTCTTTGATTTCGGTGAATCCTCTGCCTGGTAAGCAATGTCTCCACTGTCTTTCTTTGGCTTAACTCGGTTTCTGACAACACACATATCATAGTTGTTGGTGACCCTGGAAATCAGGATATTGGGGGCGGGGTCTTTACCGTTGTTCTTTGCTGATGAGACAACGGCTGCAACAGTAGAGTTGTAGGCTGCAAGGAGCGAGGCAATGATGATACAGGCATACTTGCGGTCTGTGAGGTCAGATCCGAGTGAAGAGAGCTTTTTGTTAAGCTCGGCAAGCTTCTCAAAATGATCTCATATGTCGTCTCCATCTCCACACACCATGTTGTTCATCCTCTTCTTTACAGCACTCATCAGCATAAACAATCATTCCTCAAACATTCCCACCACTGTCTTCCACACATCCCACACCATCTTCTTCATCCGGACCTTGCTAAATAGCGAGTTCAGCAGTGTACACACTATCGCCTGCTTGGTGATGGCCTCATTCATCCTCCACTTTTCTGTACCGCCGCTCTTTTCACTGTCTGATCCACCCACCGCTGTTGCCACCCCAGGGCTGGGTTCTTTGCCCTCAATGTGGTCTAGAACCCCTTGGGCATCAAGTGCCCAGTGCAGATGTTTGCGATAAATCTCCCAGTTGCTCCCATCTTTGAGCAACATGGGGACCTTCAAGAAATCTTCCTTTAAGGTCATAGTGAATAACGATAAGAGAATTTGAGAGCAACTAGAGATAAGAGGATTTTCATGTAGGTTAAGTTATGCAGATGCAGGGCCCATAACCTAGTGAAATGTATAACAAGAATTCAATGTCCTTGCAGTATGAAAATACATGGTTTATATACTAAGTATCAAAGCTGTAAGTTGGCCATTGAGGGCCCTAAAGATATAAGTCAAATTCCAAGTCAAATATATATTGAACAAAAGGATGTCTGTGGCCCAATGGCCGAATTGGCCAGGCCAGCACATCAAATTCCAACAGTCATTAGCCATTTAATTGGCTCTGGCTCTTGAGCTGCAACAACGGCTTTGGCTCAACAGCTGAGCCAAGCCAGAGCCAAGCTGAGCTGAGCTGTGGCAACACTATCAGTGGAAGAGGGAGGGGCTAGCACATCACTATCCCCCTCCTGTGGTTGCATTGGCATTGGTGTGGAAGAGGAAGGGACTAGCAACATGCTAGCCCCCTTGTGGTGTCATGTGTTTGTAGATATAGAAGAGGAGGGGACTAGCACATTGCTAGTCCCCTCCCCCAAGGCTGTAATTCCCTGTCAAACATGTTAGTCATATCTGATTACAGTCTTTTTTACTCACCTTTATACCTTCAGAGAGGGGGCAATACTTGCCCCTTCTCTGTCTACAGCTGGTGGGGAAGAACCTGAAGTCGGGGATTGGGCGGCATTTGGGCGATGCAAAACCGGCTCGAGCCGCGGTTAGCCGCGAGCCGAGCCGTCGTTAGCCGTTCAATCGGCTCTGGCTCTTGAGCCGCAACAACGGCTTCGGCTCAACAGCTGAGCCGAGCCGAGCCGTGGCAACACTAGATCTGACTGATATCAGCTAGGATTGACAACTTTCAGAGAAAAAGAAAAATGAATCATATTTCTTCTATTTATCACTGAGAAATATCAATTGAAACATTTAAAGTATTTCGACAAGAAACACTTTTGATACATTTAAAACATTTCTAAAGATATTTTTGAAAGAAACATGTTTCATTTTTCAATCCATATTCCCTACAGAACATACAAAACGTATTACATCAACCCATCTTTCCCCAAGATAGATGGGTCGTCGCCAACAGTGTATTTTCCTCTCCTCTGCGTTCTCACGGAAATGCCGTGACGCGATTCATGTGTGGTTCGGGCCCTGGGCAAACTAAAATGTTTGTTACACTTGCCAGTGATCGTGACGATGCACGAATACGGCTTTGGGTCCGTATGTTCCGCCTTTCGATGGCGGATAAACGCTTCCTCTGTGAGCTGGGCCTTGCACGTTGCCTTGCGATCTTCCCGGTTTGCGCACGAGAACTCGCTATGTGGATAATGAGCGCGGTGGCGTAACAACGTCACTCTGTTTTTATGATATATCCAGTCCTTGCCTTCCTCCAGCTCCTCGTCCCTGACAAATTGCATTGCATCAGGATGGGGTTCTCTAGCAGAGCTCTTCCCGACCATTGCAGATGGAGAGAGATGAGATGGCTCGTCGTGTTGTTGCGAACTGCTAGCAGACGAGATTAGATTAGGCGCGGGGTACTGAGGGGTGAGCTGGTCTTGGCCATGCGCCTGCACATTTTCATAGCCTTGACCATACGTCTGTGGTTGACTTCCATAAGCTAGATAGAGATTTAGAGGTCTTTCAATTGGGGAAAGAAGGGGAAAAGCATCTTACGATTGCCCCAATGAGACTGGCGGTCAGCCCCATGCTGACTTGACGATCCTAAGGGTGGCTGTCTCTCGCGACCAGAGAATTTGTTGTCCACATAAGAGCTAAGTTGCATCTGGGGAACTGTATGATCAGTTGGCGCCTGTAGCATGGACGGGGCGGGTGGGGGCCGGGCATCATTTTCTGGGAACCAGTGAGGCTTTGGCCACCAATCCCACATGTTATATGGTATTCCCAAGCCTACAGCGCGACGAGGTGCAGTTTCACCGCCAAAAGGCACCACTCGCCCGTATGTGTCTTGGGGATGTTGAGAGGGGGGTGGCCACGAGGGTTGATTGCCAGAGTTCCAGTCCCCCGAGTGAGCAGGTGCAGCAGCGACGGGTGCAACTACACCCATGGAAGCGAAAAGAAGATAAAGATAGTGGCAGTATGTCATGTTGAACGATTAAAATGAGGAGAACGTCAGACCAGCTGTGTCGGCTCAAATTTTGTGAAATTTGTGAAAAAACAGTGAAAGGAGAATGAATGGGGTTCGATGCGAGCTTGGTCTGGTTACATATGCAAAAACTAGCGATACAAGCCATCAATGTTGTAGTCGTGATTTCAATATCCAAAGTGATGGCACCCGCCGTGATCCGGACTGGTATACACAAGTATACACAGCAGCTACGCTGCAACAATACGCCATATCCACTTCAGCGGCAACTTGAATTTAATTTATCCCTGACGACGTATATCAATGGACATCAAACAGGTGATGCGTTAATACCCTGACCCATTACAGTGATATACGTTTTTTTACTCCATGTCATCAGAGTGCTATCGGTATGCTATCTCGTTGGTACATCACCCATCGATGCGGACCGAAGACTTCCAATATGTTCAGCGCTAATACTTGTACTGCGAGATGCTGTCCCAGCTTGCAAATACTAACATGCAAAATAGTGATTAGCCATGAGTCCAGGACTAGATGGAGGGCCTCCCCCCGATGCAGGAGACAGCCTCTATTGTGGCCCAACCCACAAGACGAAGTTATCGATGGCCCAGATTCCCCACTCCAGTATTCTCTCCAATGACCCCTCCTGCCGTTCTGGTTCCCGGTACCTCGGCTGAGTGTAGGCATGGATGGGTTCACCGCCTCCCAGTCCAGTGGTTTCGCCGAGTGCGATTCGTTCCCCGTCAGGTTTGAAATCCTTCACGAACACCTTGTTTGACGCGGGTGTACCAGCGTAGCTTGTCTATGGAGATTCCGTTCTTTCGACGCTCCGTCCGTTTTCCTTGCCAGTGCGTGCGCGCAGGTCTCCATATTCAAGCCGCGGGTGGATGGGCTCGTGCTGGCTCTATGGATTAGATTTGCTCACCCATTCTAAGTTGGTGTGCGAGACTTTATCTAACAATTAATGTATATCAGGTATACTGTAGCTGTCCGAGAGTCCGGGGTGGGATAGAAAGGCGACGAGAACCAGCGATAATCGAATGTAAGATCGCATAGTTGGCGAGTGCGAAGTGTATTCGGTACAAGGGGTCCGTTTTACGTGATCGCTATGCTGACATTTCGCTCAGCGAGACATCCTCTCTCCTCAGCCTTTTCTTTCGTAAGTATATGTGGTGTTTAGTTTTTTCATGTCTGTTTCGGTCATCGTGAATAGAATAAATTTCGTTACACTTGTCATTGGTCCTGAGGATGCACGAAAACGGCAATGGCTCATCAGGATGATGATCACCCCGTCGATGTCTGGCAAACTGTCTCTCTGAAGTATAAGACCCGCACGTTGTCGTGAGACCCCGCCCGTTTTTCGCAGGTGTACATGCCACCAAGAAAATAACATCGTTCAAATGGCAAGAACACTCCTTCCCTGTATGGTTGCCATTCCAGACCTTCTCTCAGCCTCTTGTCTTGTACAAATTGCATTGCATCAGAAATGTCGCCTCCAGCAGAGCCCTCCCGGGGCATTGTAGATGTAGGGAAGGGGGATTGTCCGTACGGCAGCTGCTGTTGTTGCGAGCCACTAGCAGACGGACCTGATACATCATATCTCGGGCTGGAAGTTGGTAACCGCTGGACTCGTCGGATTGGCTGCGGAGTGCTGCATACCAGGCTGGCCTTGGTAATGCTCCTGGAGATAATCATAGGGATGATCAGGTGTCTGCGTATGAATTCTATAAGCTGAATAGAGAATTAGCGGTCTTACACTTGAAGAAAGAAGGGGGGACAAACATCTTACAATTGGGCCTATCAGACTGCGGGCGCTGGAAATCAGTCCCTTGACCTGACGGTCCTGAGGGAGGCTATCCCCAGGGATTGTAAGATCCCCATGAAGGTATGATCAGTTGGCGCGTGTAGCATGGGCGGGACGGTGGGGGGCGGGGCTTTATGCTGTGAGGATAACCGATAATGTGATAAACAGTCCTTGTCTGTT
Source organism: Calocybe cyanea (assembly GCA_018851305.1). Taxonomy (NCBI): domain Eukaryota; kingdom Fungi; phylum Basidiomycota; class Agaricomycetes; order Agaricales; family Lyophyllaceae; genus Calocybe; species Calocybe cyanea. The sequence continues at coordinate 11,754 of JABCKL010016856.1, read as the reverse complement.
GGCCATCAATTGGTCATACTATGTGGTTCTCCCAAGCCCCCAGTGGATGTATACGTGTTATACGTCAAGTCCCCCGAATGAATGGGTGCAGTAGCTACCGGCGCAACTACACCCATGGAAGCAACAAAGAGATAAGAAAAACAGTAGTATTTCATGTTGAGCGATCAAAATGAAAACGTCAGTCCAGCTGCGTCGGCTCGAGATTTGTGAAAAAGAGCGAAAAGCTCGGTCTTGTTTATATATGTAGTATAGTCAATAATTTCCATATCCTTCGTGATGGCAACCCGCCGCGATTCAGTGACGTCACAGAATCCTCCTGACCGTTGTAACGATGATTGATATGATTGCTCGTCGCTAGGAAAGAGAAACCACAGTACATGCTTAAGCGGAAATTTAAAAAAAAAAATGCTTTTTTGTGATACAGTGGCCCTGTTTTACAAGACTTTCCCCACAACATGTCCGCCTCGTATATAAATCCTCATCTTCTTCCCCCACCCAAAGAAAAGGCCCTTCAATCATCCTTCTTGGGTAGGCTCGGCGTTCTCCTAGGAGGCGGAGCCATTTGGAACCCATTGCCATCTGGATTCGGCGATGAAGGAAAAGTGGCATACGCCGATGGAGTACCAGGTGCAGACGGAGGGCCTCCCCCCGACGCAGGAGACAGCGTCTGTTGTGCTGACCCATAAGACGGAGTTCTCGGTGGCCCAGGTGTTCGTGAAGGATTCAAACCAGACGGCGAACGAACAGCATTCGGCGAAACGAACGGACTGGGAGGTGGCGGGCCCATGCCTACAGTACCGGAAACAGGACCAGCAGATGGGGTCATTGGAGAGAACCCTGGAGTAGGGAATCCGTTCGATGCAGGGGTACCTGCGTAACTTGCATATGGAGATTCTGACCCTTCGACGCTCCATCCGTTTCCTTGCCTGACCACCTTGCCAGTACGCGCACGCAGGTCCGAGCCTCCCCACTTGGCACGTAGGCCAACTTTGACGCCGGAGGCTTCGGCAGCTACGATGCCAGGTGCTGAGTCTGCTCCAGAAACAACTTCCACGGCACGGGTGGTGATGCGAATCGCATACCCCATGCAGACAAAGATACCGCCAACAACGCCGACGCAGCGAATGATGAGGTAGATCAAAGTGGGTGTACGTTGATGAATGGTGAGACGAAGTGGATCCAGATCGAATTTGAAGAAGATGCCAGGGGTACCACGATTGTGCTCAACGACACGAGTATAGTGTGTCACGCTATACTGATTAGTGTGAAGTGGTCCTGATCGAGGGGCGATATATGTCGTGGGAACGACATGTAAAAAATATTGGTACGCGATGAATGCTGTGAGGACGATTAACCCTTCAGTCATCAGGAAGCTAAGGAGGAAAACGAACGATCATGTGCAACCTCAAACGAATGGTCCAGAGGTTGAGTAATATCAGGGAAGTAGGGTCCGAATGAGAATTCGCTTATTACGTGAGACAAGTTCATCTCTGAAACTCATATCAGGCGTTAATTTACAGTGGATCCGAACCAGGAGCTTACGATTGTGGTCGACATGCTCATAGCTAGCATATCCATGACCGAGGGTGGTGATATGAAGGTTAGCTAGAAAAGAAGGCTTAGCTCGTGGTCTTTCGGACCGGACTGAAACAAGAATCCCACCCGTCACCCGCTTCACAACAACAGTCCCAGAGACTCGACATGCGTCTGCGGCTGATTCGTGTTTGTATGTAGGTCGGAAGCTCGGCACTGCTCGTCGAAAGAAGGAAAAGAGGCCTCTTGACTTTCTTGACTGAGAGACCACCTGCTGCACGGAAAGTGCCTCTGAATGAGCCTTGAATTGCTCTGCTTGCGAGGTATCAAACCGTATCTTTAAAGACATGAGTTAGTTTTGAGAAGATTTGTAAGAACTTAATATAACTTACTCCATCTCGACGGAAACCTCCAGTGAGCATAAGTCGATCGCCAACCGCATCCCTCAAGTCGACGCTCAAAACTAGTATATACATTGAACAACATTCTAAATGAAAGAAAGGATATGATACTTACACCTGCATGGCATATTAACTGTAATATCAACGTTTACATTCAACCAAGGTGACTTGGCCCTGTCGATACTGAATTCCTGGTCAGGCCAACCCCAGATGTATTCCGAGACATCATTGAGCATGAGCAACAGAGCGAGAAATGAAACAAAGATGGTCATAAACCCGCGAGACTCAGAGCGCGCTTTATATGTGGAAGGGATCTTGGGAAACGCATCAAACTTGGCTAGCGGTGCAGCAACCGCTGAGTCAAGCTTGTCCAGGACGGATGGCTCGTCGGACGACATAGCTGTTCAATGGCTTTTCCTAGATCCGCCAAGAAAGCTTGCAGTTAGACAGATTGCTGGCAGAAGACCTTTAAACGGAAGTAAAAAAATGAAGTTATGGCCCAAATGTCGGAAGTTCACACGGGAATACGTGTCCACTTTCCGCGTGACCAACAGCAACATTCTCCGAACATAACATTGATAAACACGGACCAGTCCTCTGTAACAATAAATATACATTTGAAATGCCTATATACATATCTATAGTTCATTGCCCACAGCAGCCTTAGCAGCCTCCAACTCATCGGTCCCATTATTCAACGTCGTATGAATTTGTTCTAGTCCACCAATCTTTCCCTGGTCATCAAGAGCATCTAAATCGCCGATTTTCGCCAGATCATCAATAGGTTTTGCCAGGTCAGTTTCTCCTACTCCATGAGAGCCCAAAAAGACATCACTCGCTTCCGCACCATTTACCCCCGTAGTCTTAACATCCAAGAAGTCAGCACCAAACCCGCTATCTCCAAACGAGTTCTTGAGCAGATCGTCAACTTGACCGCTGCTTGTATTCCAAGAACTCCCAATATCAAGAAAAGGTGTCTCATTTGCGGCGTTTGTTGTTTTTTCCTCTGCCAGTGACGGGACTGAAAGCGAAATCGGAGTCGCCTCCGTCGGTGGGGCCGTTGGGGTTTGCGGTCCCGTTTGCTGCTTGTTCTTTTTGTTCCCCTTTTGCTTCCCCGTTTGCTTGTTCGTCGCCTTGTTCGCTGGCGTCTCCACTGCCGGCGCCTGTGGTTTGGGTGGTAGTGACGGTGGTGGTGGGGGTGTTGCCAAAGCTGGCTCGTTTGGTACCGGCGCCTGAGCCTGCACTTCCGCTGGCTTCGCCGTTTGCTTGACCGTTTGCTTGACCGGTGGGAGCGGGGGTGGTGGCGGAGGGCTCGTAGAACTTAGACTTGTCTGATGCTGAAGAGGTGCCGACAGCTATAAATAAGGAAAAAAAAAAAAGTCATTAGTCAGTCTCGATACTCCTAAGGTGAATGAACGTCACCAATCCACCTGGAGGGGTCATAGCGCCATTGACCATCCCTTCAGATTCGCCCGAGGGGGTCGGTATTTCGAATAGTTGACGAATGAGGAGGAACATCTCGTCTTGATGTATGCCAGCGGCAATGGGACTCCTTATGCCTCCCGATGAAGGGTTCGCGCGGGCATACTCCCTCGCTCGGGCTATCATGAGAGTGGTTTCTAGTCCTAGGTCTCTGCCCTCTTGTAACGTCAACGGTTCTTCTCGTGCACAAAGGGCGGCATATCGAGGCATGAGGAGATTGCGATCGATCTCATAACGGTGGTAAGTTGCGATGCGATCTACATCGTTCATCTCCAGTTTCTCTAGCTCCCGGACAACGAGCTTTTTGACTTCAGCAAATTGCCACGTGTACGCTAGGCGGAGGATAACTTTCCAGTCATTGATAGTCGCGTGATATAACGAGTACCTCCTTTTCAACACATTAGAGATTGACGCGAAGATTGAAGACAACGTGTTACTCACGGGTTATAAAAGACCCAAAGGAATTTAGCGAAATCTTCGCTAGGCTCCTCCAAGATGATGGCATTTGACTCTGTAGAACCAGGTCGCGTCGCTCCGGGCGAAGCAGAGATTGTTAGTCTCCTCTGAAAGAAGGGACTCTCCCGCTCAAAGAAGTAACGGTGCACGCGAAAGTGCACATGTTCTACCTATTAAGAGCATTAGAGTGAGCATTAATCTTTCATATCGAAAGCCTTCTTCAATGAAGATCATAAATGAACTCACGAGGAAGTACAGATCACCCCCATTGAGGAAGTAAACCTCGTGTTGAGACAGCGCACGAAAACTTCCCGGGTCGCTAGAGTAAGATGCCATTAAAATTTCTGCCTGTTGACCGAGTGAGGGATAGAGAGTTGAAGTTGTGGAATAAGAAGGGAAAAGATGTCGGTGATGGAGGTCGATTCGAGAGCTCTTAAATTTTGAATCCAGGGTACAATACACGTGTTCACTTCATGGCAATTGTCACTGTTCCATTGTCTGATGAGATTATATAGCCTTCGCCACGAGGCTGCATGCAAGGCATTTTACATACATTCGGTTTAATGAAACACAAGGCTGGAGCATAGCTCTTGTGAGTGGCTATCCACTACCCGTTCCGAGTCAGAGTCTTAAGTATCTAAAGTCTGTAAAAATACCGCTTTATGTGACTCCACTTCCAGCTCGGGAATCATCGGAGAGGATGAGAGCACCAAATTCAAAGCGGAATAGATTCGACGATTCTTCCGAGGATGTGTTACCTACGCCATGGGTTCGACAACTTCGCAGCATCCCCTCGAGAGTCGCGACAGCGCCGGCCTTCGAAAGCCGGAAAAACCCGCTGTTCCCCGCTTCTATTACTCGCTTTATCTATCTCTGCACCAACTAACTGTTCTTTATGTCTTTAACTCTAACCAAAGGCTAACTATGAAAACTGACTTGCTAAGGTTTTCCGCTCAGCGGCTATATACTGTAATTGCACTATACTTGCACCTTGGTGTCATAAGTCAGCAACGATATATCATCGATAGAGATACCATCAACGGCCATCACATCAAAAATTTAGTGGAACGGAGTGTGAAATCGTGGCCGCTGATGTATAAAATGAGCCACTAAATCGATACTTAGTCCCTCTGGTGATCTGTGGTCGTCCCTCTCTCCCCTCTCTCTTGCCCTGCCTTCTCTTTCTCTTAGTTCCACCGGTTGGACTAAAAATGGCATCTTTCAAAAAGCTGGCCTTTCTATTTGCTATCGTCTCATCCATCGTCTACTCCAGTTGTGCAGCGCCTGTACGACTACGTCCGCGTGGTGATCCCCCACCAGCCGTGCCCCCTGTTGCGCTAACATTAAAGGCGCAGCAAGACAGTCTCAAGTTCGACTTCGACACACCGCTTCCACTTCCAGATGCTACCATCACTCATCTGGACAGTGTTCCCGACGCCTGTCTCAAGTACAACTCTCCCCAGAGTGAATGCACGACTCAGTTTGAGGCAGTCAATGTCACTTATGATGATTGTCGGGATCCTTGGACTATTTGTCGTTGTACCACGGCGAACATGACGATGGACGCAGCCGTTGATCGGTTGGGGAAAGTACCGATAGGATTGAGGCGGTTCGTTGCAAACGTTCTATTGCTGCCTGGCGAACCGCGTGCGTACACCCTAACATCTGGGGATGTACATGTATTCGGAAATCTTGAAGTAGACGCAATGGTACATGAGGTAAGTTTCCAATAGTTACTTTTTAGATACATCTGTCTAACTCTTTTATTCAAAGTCTGTACATTCATACGATTGGGCAACCGGATCCCCACTATCAGGCACCCAAGAATGGCAGATGGCGATTAATAGTGATTCATGTGTCCCTGACACCTACTCTGAGACAAGCGCAACGGAGGTGAGCTACTGTTGTCCCCCTTCCTTCTACTTCATTAACCTTTCTCCTATCAGGACTTTGCTCAAGTGGCCGTCGTCAAAACGTACTCTATGATCTACAACAATACGATGCCGCCTGGATTTTCGATTGATTGTCTGTCTCACCAAATGCAATACATGAGTAGCCTTCCCTTGTTCAACAAAGAGGAGCTATTCGGCAATACTTGCCAAATATCGAGTCTCAGCTCTCATTCGAGGTAAATAATGAAGATTCTGCCATATCGTAAAATGGTTATCACTCAACCCATCTCGGCAGGCACTCTCAACCTCCATTAATAGCCCCGACGCGGATTGCGCCAAATTTACCACCTCCAGTCCAGCGTCCAGTCCAGCCGAGCCCTCCTTCCAACTCGACTGCCGTTGCTATTCCAACAGCCAAGAGTGAAGACGCGAGCCCAATCAACGATAATGCGGCATTGTCATCGATGGTCAGCAATGTCCAATTGGCTATTCTTGCCAGCGGCGCAGTCTTCGGGCTGCTTGCCTGATATGCTTACTGGATAAATTGTCGCGTTGTGTATATTTCTTTGATATGATTGTATCGCTACCTATCGCCTAGGAGACTATAACAATGCAAAGACGGCACGTTCCATGTATATGCTCCACTGTTCACGCAAGTTAAAAAGAACCTCATTTATGATGCGTGAATTCCCCTGCATCTTTTTTCTTATTCAATATGAATGATTCGGCGTCCTCACGCACTCAGCGTATACAAATTAAAGCAAATGTACGATCGAACGTCAAGCTTTCGAGATCATTGAGATCATAATCGACTTACGCTAAAGGCTGAGGACAGCGCGAGGTTTGAGGCCTATAACGCCTCCACCTTTGCCATCCCAGCCTGGTATATCCGCACGGCATACTGGACATCTTTTATGGTGCTTTTCAATGACGTAGGCAGTGGCGCAAAGGACAAAATATACGGACCTCGCAACATTTAAATCAGCTCTCATGAATGCTCCGCGCTGAATAGTAGATTTTACAGCAGTGAACAGACAAGAGCCACAACAGATATGACCGCAAGGAGTCAGAGTGGCGTTGGTCGGTGGAAAGAAACAGATTGGGCAAGTGTATTCCGCTAGGTATTCAGGCTCTGGAAGCGGTGAAGCTGGAGGTTTAGCAGACTTCAAGGCTACCTCGTCATGACCCGGAGTTCTAGATGCTCCTTTCTGGAAAATTCCTATATTGGTGGGGTGAAGAATTTTGCGGAGGCTGGGGCTGCTCACGGGGGCATTTGTGGCTTCTGACGATTGAGTGCTCTCCAAAGGAGTAGTAGCACCCAACGATGATGATAAATTCCCATTTTTTTGCTCTGAGCTCTGCATTTCAGAGCTACGAGCAGGCTCTGAGATGGAATGAGGGAGATAGAATGATGAAATGCCCGGCGAGCTAAATTCGGAAAAGGTCAGCTGATCCAGCATGTCCTGCTGAGATGGCCAGCCACCGTGCTGAGTAATCAGGCCCAAGGAGGACGATGATCGGTGTGTTCGACGATTGCTTCCAGAGCCGTTAGAAGAAGCCACGTGCGATGAGGACGAAGATTCAGGGTAATGGTTGACTTGCATATTTGAGATACCTCCGCCGGACAAATGTGAAACGGAAAGAAGAGCAGACCGTGGGCGTCAGATGCGACGCGCCACTGATACCACACACACAACCGTTCAAGGACTCGCTAAACGTTGCACGACTCGGAAAGCCTTGGAATTTTCTTTAGATGAGACGCAAACGAGGGAATATTGTAGTACATCTCACACGCCCAACCCCACATATTGTACAAATAGGTAATGCTGGTAGTGACGGAGTTTTCAGTGGCTCTAGGGCGCGTGCCAGTAGGCACGAGTCCATATATCAATTGACTAGGGCCGCTTCGGGACTCTGTATTGTTATGCGCGATGAGAAAAGTTATGTCATTATTGACTTTCGTCTTACCAGCCAGCGCCTCTAAGAGACGGCAGAGTTGGCTACCTTATCAGGCCGCCACTCACCATCCGAAACAGGATTTTTGTTCCGGTCTACGGCCTGAAAATCGGTCCCAAGGGCTTTGCGATCATTCCAGGTGTATCTGATGTTCATCAGAGATATCCGGCATAGATAAGCTGCGGATACATATATACGGTAATGTATAGAACTATTCCCTTTGATCGTGAAGGCCGTCACTCATGCCGCCTTGAGTTGTAACATGCAAATGTTACTTCAATTCAGGGATTCCACGAGCCTTTGCCTCGAAGCCGATTTTTTTTTGAATTGAGTCTTTTTCGTAATGACAGAAGGATTGCCGATAGACAGGTGCAACTGATAAACAGAATTCCAGATGCATGCAGCCTCCATGGGCAGGTACGCCGCTTTGGGAATTGTCTGATATAATCCTCTTTCACGACTCTTTCACCCAGAAACAATAGACGGGCCGCCGGATACAGCTGTTCATTCTGGTTGCCGGATGTCTACTATTTATTGTTTGTTAGATATCATACCAACTGCAGCTCCGGTCATCGAAGGGCCCGGTTTGGGTTCATGATCGTGTCCGAACCTTTCGGGTTCAATCTGGTTCATTGTATATCTTATAAAACTCACCAAAACTGATTGGTAGGAATAAAGGAGATGATTCCCATTCTTAGCAATTCATAGACATGTAATTACGGGTGATAAGTAAAAAATAATTACTGGGAACAGGCCCTACATATGAGATATGATAGCCCACGCCCACATCGGCGTTTGGCGGTAAATTTTGAGGCGGAAGATAGCATCAAGCTCAATACAAGCCAAAAAAGGTAGTAAGGAACGGAGTGCATCTAGTTCAGTGAGCATCGAGCCAAGTTGCGACTCGCTCTACCAGATCTGCTTTCTTCCCAGATACAGGTTGGCCTTTTGCTCTCAAAAATTCCTGACGGGGAATTATAAGCATGTGTAGGGAATAGCGTTATCAAAACATCGATCTTACTTTCAACTGATCGACGCGCATCTGGGGAAATCAAGCAAATGACATTATCAGTTCAACTAATGAAAGTTGAAACAGAACAAATTGGCCCACCTTGCTTAGGCTATCGGTTTGATACTTGCTTCGAATTTCCGCTTCATCAACGCTCATTTCCTATGAAATCACAATCAACATGTCAACACTAAGGCCATGTGGTGATGGCTTACCGCTTTTCGCTTTGTTCCCGCAGTCTTTCCAGTGTCAACAATGTCAGCTGAATTGTCTTCTGCTAATGCATTCTTCCATGCTTTCATTAGAGATCCAGCACGCTGTTTGATGATAGCCAAGGTTAATGTTATTTATCAAGTCTGCTGTCGAACAATGGAGACGCCGCACCTTATGTATCACTTCATCTTTAGGTTTCGTAAGATCTTCAAAGGTATCAGGATCGTATTGCTCCCGAAATGCACTGGCTTCGAGCTGTGCATTGTGATAGGCAAGCGCTATTTGAGCATATCAATAAAAATTGCAATCGCAAATGGAGATAGCCGGTAGGTAACAAAGGTTTCACCAGGATTAGGATACGAATCAGGCGGATATGCTCCGTTTTTTACAGATAGTTTATCGATCCAGGCACGAGCTGCATCCTTGAGCTGGTCTGGCGCTGCGAAAAATAAACAGTTTAGCCCATCAAGTTGGCTGATCCAGACATGCGGGACATACCCCGAAGAGCTTTAGTTACTGTCGCTGCGCGAATGTCATCCGCAAAAGGAAGGGGGATAAGGTGGAGACCTATGGGATCGGTCCAGCCTTCTTCATCCATTTTCTCTTCCTGCTTGTGATCAGCGCCAGTAAGTGTCGTGCAGGGCTTGGTTAGATCCGATAAGTGATGTCAAAAGCGAAGCACCTGAGGTAGAAGAGCGCAAAATGTTGGCACAGTGTTCCTCCTTGTCATGGTAAGCGCGAGACCAATTTTTTGCTTTTTGACCATAGATTTGACCAATGCACTAAAGGTACGTTTACTACCGGAATAAGCCTTCTCTAGGATGTTAAGTGACGTGTGTGATACTCATGCGTCTTACGCACCATTTCGTCAGGATAAACGAATTGAGAATGCTTGACATTATCTTCCAATGCCAGTTCATCACGGTCTTTAAAGCCCAGAAGCTTGATACCTATCCAGCGTTCAAATGAGAACATCACGTATAGCCAGTACTTACCAGGCTCAAGCCCGAGTGTTCGAAATGATCTAATTTCTTCAGCGGTATAAAATGGCTGAATTGTTATCGAATGGAAGCCCATGAGAACCCAAAGAGCTTACTCTTTTCCCTGATTTAACAATCCTGGCATCCGATTCGTCCTCCCCTTCGTCTCCGTTTTCTCCGTCTTCCGCAGCTGAGGATTTTCCTAACGATGTTCCATATAAAATCTTATCTCTATCGACTTCCGCCTCCCGAGCCTTGGAGGCGGGTATCGGCGTCAACAAACGTATGACGAAACATAAGACATACCTCGTCAATATATACAGTTCTCACCGTGGCTACTTCCATCCTATCCCCAAGATCCACAAAGTATTTGTAGGACCCTTTCTTCTGTTCGGTTACTAGACCGTAGCTTTGGGATAGGGATTAAAAGGGGATTACATTTAGCACATCTGGCGCAATTGAAACTCACCCTTTGACCCCAATGGTGAAGCCTTGAGCAAGAGTCATAGGAATCGAATAATGGGCGCGCTTCGGGACTTCATGGAACCGCATTTGCGATAGTAGATCCTCGATACGTGTGATAGACATCGACTCTGCTAGATCTGAGTCTTGTTGCTCGATATCTTCGAAGTCGGTGGAGGGAAGAACAGACTGAACGATGTAAGCCACGTTCATGATTCACCGCACAAGAGGACTTACGGAATAGAATTTTGTGACGTCGAATGGCTTTTCGGGGGTACTGATAAAGAAGGGTTCTACAGTTACGCCAGCTTGAATCAAGTCCTGGAAGAATTCAACGCCGTACTATGCGAAGAAAAATAAAACCTACGATTAATGTTGTTCTTGCGGAAATGATAAGTTGTCTATTCCCGCCACCGGGATGGGGGTCGTCTTCGTCCGTGATTAAGAACACGCGCTTGGTACCAGTTTTGGGAGCCCTGCATCACCATCAATTGACGAACTGACGGAAGGGATTTATTATGACCGACCCATCACGTATGACCCAGTTACAGCTGGTGAAGACGTCCCCCATTGGGACTCTTTTGTCTTGCATTGGGGGCAGCAGAGTTCTCAGCTCGTCCGGGTTATCACGAGCTGCTGTATATGAAGTTGTAATTTTGCATGCACAGAGCTTCAAAAACTAAGCGAACCATCCAAAGCCCTCATTAACTCTTGTATGGTCGGTGCGTTGAGTGCGTTTATAGGTTGGTATGCGAACGTGCCCTTCTTGAGCTCGGATTGGATAACTTTGTCTGATTTGCGAGTCTTATACCAGCATGATATAACGTCAGCCGCAAAATACGGTGCTTTGAAACCTCACGGTGTTGAAAATCAAAATCCCGACAGCGTCGTTCGGGCCGACGATAACTTTTCTCTTCTGTATTTGTACCGCGGTTTCTAGGGCGGTAAACAGATGAGAAGTCTTGGCATTTGGGTCATTGGGGTCTTCGCGTAGACGCAACATTGATTCTGAGCCATCGATGCAGAATAATATAATATCTCTTTTGCCCTCGAAGTACTAGGAATATAATATGCATAAGATGACCAACAAGTTGCATGTAACTTACTTACGGATTCGTCTTGAAGTTCCTCATCTTCCTCGTCCTCTACCTTATTCCAGTCGTCGTAAGGCGCCATATGGGATAGAGGATAGTCGTGGTCTCAGGATCTCAAGTCTCGACTCAGAAGTCGGTAAATTTGTTGATGTCTAAGTCGCGTTTGTCACGTGCCCAAATTGCTTTTTACAGGTCCCAGGGCTGAGTGTATCAAGCCTTCACTGCATCATGGAAGCTATACCGTTGCCAGAACTACGAGAAGTATCGATTACAGAA
>JABCKL010016855.1:0-23392 GCA_018851305.1 Calocybe cyanea | reverse complement strand
GAAGTCCCGAAGCTAATATGCAGAAATGAGCGTGAAAGTGTTCCAAACCAGGTTCTCTTATACAGTACACCAGAAAGATTATACATTACGGATCCCCGACTTTTTTCACGCCTACAATGACGCGATCATTGCGTTTCCAGAACTCTAACAATATCTCAGCGAGCTTCTTAGGATCGTCCTGGGTGATAGGGTGGGTATAACCGCAAAAATGATTAAAGAAAAGCTCGGACCTCTTGTAACATATGTCCAACACCTGGCACAATGGCCAGCTGGAATTTACCCTGCATTTGGCCTATCATCAATTCGTCGTCGAGGCTCTCCGCTCCAGCCAAGACTAGGATACGAGCGGTTCGCGCTTGAAGGAATGTACTGGACAGCCCTTTGAACCAACCTAGTGTCATATCAGCACACGAAGAGGTGGTAAACATTTTTTGCGTACTTAGCCAATAAGGGGCGGTTGATCGTAGAGGCGTACGCCATTTGTAAAGCAACATTCCGTCTGGATTAGGGACTATGATTGAAGGAATAGAAACACGAGCAGATTGTGGGTTTCGGATAGTCTTCGTCACAACGCTTCCAAAAAGTCATCGTGGTACCCATGTAAGAGGCCCTGTATACTTACTGCCATTCGATAGCTTCCTCTACGCTATTGAATCCTTCTGGCCTAGAGTTCAACAGGCTATGCATGTGTGGCAGGGCTTCGACGGCGGAACCTGCTTCAAGCTTAATAAAGGATTGACGCACAAATATTATTGCTGACCTTCGACAACGTCTAGGACAGCCGCACCGGTAATACGATACTTGTGTCCCAGTAACGCCGGGCAGCTACGTGTGACGACAGAACCGCCCATACTATGCCCAATAAGCTAGGAAAGTTCAGTAATAATCGTGTATTAGATGCGCAAAATCAAATTACCAAAAGATTGGGTGCTTTTGAGGGATCTGGAAACACAGATTGTATAATTGCAACGAAGTCGGCGGTGAGTACGTCAATCGAAAGATCCTCATCCGTCTGTTCAGAGGTAGAGGTGGTTTTGCCTGATCCATTGATTCGCAGAAGCGCTAAGATATATACCAAACAGATCTACTTGCCGTGTCGGCGAGCGTCCATAGCAAGCACACCACACTCGCCTTTCGTCATGCCTACTACCTCCTTCGCGAAACACGCAAAAGTAAGACCCGAATAACCAGCGCCATGGTGACAAATCATGACAGTTCCATCTGAGTATTTTGGTGGTGTGTAGTGAACGCGACAGTCGAGCTGGCGCGACGGGATCTCGACTTGTACGGCTTCAGCGAAAAAGGAGGCTGCAGAGATAGGCGCGTATGCAGGGTTGGGATCAAGAGCTTTCCGCTGATGTCGCGTAGGCCTTGGTAAATTGCACATAATTAATTGATATGAGAGGTATAAGGAGTTGCTTACATTGGTGGAGGTCCCATTCCACTCCCGGGTAGGGACCCAAGGGAGTCTGCTGCCTCAGCGCTCTCATCCTCGTCATCTTCAGGTGGAAGCTGTGGCAATTTCGATATTCGTGCGCTCAGCGCAGACCGATAAAGATCAGACATTTCTACAGATTGTGAACTTCGAATGTATAGGTAGGAGGAATATAGCTCTCACGTGCCAGTTAAGCATGTGATAAAGCAGCCAACTTACTGCTAAATTCTAACTTCCAACCATACAGTATGTGTATAATTGGGTCATACAGTTGGTTATACACCAAGTATTGTAGACATACAGTTATGCTCAAGCCCCATATTTCATCCGAAGTTGTTGAAGCTGTCGCGTGCTGTTTGCATGGCTCGCCAGAGGTTGTTTTTTCCTGATTGATAGGTTTTTTGACGTCCGGTTAGTAACTACTCCTCAAAGTATCTCGGGACATATCTACGGCAAACTTCGGTTCTATAGCTTAGACTATTATTTCTGTCAAACCCGGAGCATCCGAGGGCACGTTTCAAAAGCGTTGCTGCGGAATAATCAGAGGTCTGGCCACATGATATCAAAACATTAACTGTACTGTTTCTCGATATTTCCAAGTGCTATACATATGTATCTACATACAGTAACCATATATTTTATGGAGTGACGCTCCTGCCTCCCGCCTTTCAATGTTCATCTCTCTTACTTTTCTCCTTCGTTATTCTCACTTACTTTTCCATCTTCTCTCATCATTCCTACATATCAGATCGTATGGACGTATCCGTCCTAGGCCAGTGATGGTGTGATGCTCACGCCATGCACGTCACACGGTTAGAGTGCTATTACGGTGTTATGTCGCAGTCTCGGCTTTCCCGCTTCAGCTTTTGCATATTCGGTCATAGGCGGTTAGAACTTGAAACCCATCGGAAATAACGAGCTGAAGAGTTACTGTACTTGCTTTTCGGAGCGTTATCTTAGGTTGCAAAAATGCAGGCGCCAGGCAGCACATTCCACAAAATCGGCCCCAGGGTTTGGTTCAAAGACTCTCAAAATTCACACTCATCTGCGACCAGCATCAATGCTTCAGGCATTCTATCACCCGAGTGAGTAGGCCTCGCACTTTGAAATCCAGCCATCTGTTCTGATTCTTTTTTTGTCTCAAGTCTAATTATGATCTTTGGATGGAGTATGTAACCGACCTCTGAGTATATACGGCAGGACATCCGCCTAACCTATATCTATGCAGTGGGAGCAACTCTGACGGGCCTCAAAAAGTATGTCAGCGTCTACGAAGACCTCTATCCAAATGCAGCAAAACTGGTAATCGGGTGTCACCCCGCTTTCTTCTGGATTAAAAAGAGCGCCCAGGTAATAAAATTATGCCTTTACTTCTAAATTGGCTTATTCACAGATGGCTCAAAACAACAGCTCGCCGACTTAGCTCCGGTCATCAGGGCGCTCGATGCAGTCGGGTTTATTCCAACCTCATCTAAGAGTAGCTCCGACGCCCGTCCACGTGTTTTGATTCATGTATTTTCAAATGGTATCTTCTTTATACCTTGCTGTCTGTATATTTTCATTGACTGTCTGATTTCAAGGTGGGAGCGCACAGCTCGTGTGTCTTGGTCGACTCCTGGCTACTCGATTTCCTGACTGGAGCGCTTTCGGGCCAAGTACCAGCATGGTTATCATGGATTCCTGCCCAGGAGTTGGCGGTTTGAGGCATGCCTTGAACACCATGAAACCTTTTGCTCGTAAAGCCCTCCTTCGCTATATCCTATACGTTGCAATTACGTGCCTTCATATTGTCCATGCTATCCGACGTCAGCTCTTCGGGACAAAACATACGCTCGAGATGCTCAAGCATGATTTATATAACCCACGCCTACTGCCTTGGATGGACGCGAGGACACCACGTCTATATATGTACTCGAAGAAAGACCAGTTGGTGCCGTACAGAGAAGTGGAGGAACATATCAATATTCTGAAGGCTTCTGGCTTTCCAGTTTACCACGAAACCTTCATAGACACACCACATGTTTCCCATGCGAGAGGACATCCAGCGCAATATTGGGGGGCAGTTAGAAGCATTTGGGCAAAGGCATGCGAGCAAGCAGTAGGGGACCAGACAAATCTTCGTTCCAAAGGGCTTGCAAAACTTTGATCGGACATCTCTGTAAGACGATGGATAGGCTCACGTAGATTATTGTTCGTTGGCTGCGGGCTGAGGATGTGTGAACTTCGTTTCAATATCAATGGAATAATACGTACCAGCGATTCAGGCTCTGGACTGTGCACGAGATTCGCAAACACTCAAAACCATCAGATGTCCTAGTAAGAGAAGCAATCGGGTCCAACGACGATGTCGCGCATTAATTATCACAATCTACAGTATTGGGCAAGCCAATTCCGGACAATTTCGTCGAATCTTTCCCACGCTTGCCCTGTTTCAATCCGCCATGCTGCGGCGGTTTGTTCAATTCAATCCATCTGTTTCAGTGCTTTTCAGTCATTTCACAAGGAGTTATTCACAGAACGCGCATTCATTACCCATACCTCCCAGACTTCAGTCTCTCGTGACTTCTGAGGATATGTCAAAGGCGCAGCACTGGATCTCCAGTTTCAAGAACGAGACTATACCGAGAAACTTAGTTGAGCTCAGCTTCTCGAGAAGCTCTGGACCTGGTGGTCAGGTATGGTGTGCCCTTTGTGAATCACAGGCCTATGTCTTATTGATTGCCTCGCAGAATGTAAACAAAGTCAATACAAAGGCAACTCTGAAATGTTCTCTTGGTTCATCATGGATTCCAATCTGGGCGCACACAAGTCTTAAAGAAAACGTACGAGCATTCCAGTAGCATTCGGTCAATTGTAATTGAAGATCGCCGACTAGTCACATTATGCGCGTTCAAGTGATTGTGTCATTATACAGTCGTCCGTTCATCGCTCTCAGGCACAAAATATAGAAGAGTGCATGTCAAAGGTAAGACTGCCTTTCTCTGTTTCTCTGTAATTAACGGATCCTACATTTCTGTTACAGCTGCACAATATAATTCTTGCCGCTGCTTCAGCCCCAATAAGGAGGGAGCCTAGTGAGGAACAAAAGAATCGAGTAGCGGCCTTCACACGCGCCGAAGATGTACGCAGAAGGCAAGAAAAATCTTACAGAAGCCAGGTGAAACGAGGCCGCTCAAAGGGTGATTGGGATTAATCCAACGCCCGAACCCGTCGCGCTCGTGTGTATTTCACTACGGCTCCGATAGGCCCACGTCTAAACACTCATACCCTTTATAATTGTTCGTGCACGTGCAAGCGCTTCGAGGCCTGATTTTATCTCGAACTAGGACGCAAGTAGTTGGAAACTACCGGCATCGCCCATATCCTTATGATGGGTCGCACAGGTTGAATAGAAGCAAGACGCCGGTTCTTCCGCTTCCGAATATCAGATCTGTTTTGCCGACTCAACCTATAGATGGAACGTCGGGAGCATTAGAACCCTCATAACATATGGCGCCCCGCGATGGGTTGGCTGTGACACGAAGATCATCAGCCATCTATCCTGGTTTATCCTGTTTTTTGTCGTGGGTAATAAGCCTATCAAATCGGTTCCTGTGTGCTGCGTTCTGAATATGAGATTTCCGGACTCATGGATCTGGCGGTCGGAATTGCACGAAGTGAGTCACGCTTCGAATGTCATGTATGACCATTTCTGTGAAAGAATGGTAAGCCACGATGACTTGAACGAGAAGCAGTTGATGTTGATTAATACATACATATTCAGCTTTCAGGCACTAGGATGAAACTGCACGTCTTGGATGAATGAATGTAAATGTTCGTTTGTCAGAACCTCTACTACCAGTAATTGAAGCGGGAAGAAGCCAGGGCGGGCACGTGCCACTTACCTTAAAAACAAGTGCGCACAGCATTCGGGGAGTGTCCTGAAACAGTATACTTCCCCGAAAAGGCTGCGCACCTTGGCGCAGCTATGATGCGCGTGCGGGTCTTTTGATAGAGCAAACATGTTATTTTCATCATGTGGTGATTTGCTTCCGTTGACGATCATCTGTATTTCGGTCACGGAAGCCCATGATATGGAATAGTTCAGACACAGACTAGGCAAAGTGTTATGATCTACGGTCCCGCACAAATCATTGCCATGTATTTTGATTGAATCAACAGCTTTTGCGATCGACACTGTAACATAGACTAGGATATGAAAAGCCGACGAACTCGGGGCAGAATGTCCGAAAGCTTACATCATCATTTATGACCCCAGGTCCATGCAGCAGGCTGTTTGTCAGTTTCATCCCAGACTTCATCACGCTTCCTCGACTTGGCCGGACATCTAGAACGGCTTTCAAACAATCATATTTCAAGCTGAGCAAGAGACGAAGCCGCCAGCAGATCCATTTGGCAATCATCGCTCTATAGCCGCCCAACAGTAATAGCTATATCTTTCATCGCTCCTTTCCTGCTTCTAAATCTTGTTTATAGAAGATGGCTCATGCTCCGTTCACTGATGCCGCGAAATCAGCTGAAGCTGACGACGAGGATTCGAATCAGTCACAGCTCGCCATCCAGAAGACTAGAGCCGAACATCGACTGAAAACGACGAGAGTCGGGAGACCTTTCCAAAAGGTTCGTCTATATCGTCTTCAGTGATTCAACCTCTAAAAGACATTTTAGGATGCAGAGGATCTTTTCGCTACTTTCATTGCAGCCATTGATTTAAGGCCTCATAGAGCCAATTTTCGAACGTATCAAAACTCCTTTTCGACGTTGGTCTTGTTTTTGATTGATTACCATATCCGTGCTCAATGCATACTCTATAGTGAGGAAGCTGTACAGACCCTGGCTTCTCTCAAGTTTTCTCAATCTAGCCGCGTACTGGATCCCGATAACCCTGCGCATTTCATGACGACCACCACGAATTTCGTATTCTCTATGGATGCCACTGCAGCGATAAGCCTGTGTCAGCATTTTATGGATGCCCGTTACCTCCAGAATGCCGTCGATCCTTCGTTGTCACTTTTTAAACCTAGAGGCTTGCATGTGCTGACGCCTAAAGGTCTTAACATCCTCGAACGGTTCTTGTCAAAGACAGGAATGGATGCAGACCACCTGCAACGCTTGTTGGAAACGGAGGTTGTGTGCTCTAAACTTTTTCATGTACAGCGAAGTCCCCTGGAGGATGACATCCTTTTCGCCCGCATGAATCTCCATGCACTCTTCAGGTGGTTCATCGGACGCCGACCTAACTACCTACCGAAACCTGCGACCAACGTCGATGCGTCATTACAGTATTCCCAGCGATCGCAAGGTATCCCTCTGACGGATATTACATATCGCAACATCATCGGGAAGGGAGCGCAATACAAATATTGTTTTGACGCAGTCAGTGCCCTTGAGTGGCTGTGCGACTTTACTTCGGTGGTAGGAAGGGATGAAGCGGCGCAAGTGGGAGCTCACTTTAACCGCCTAGGGTTCATTGAGTTGGTTGGGGGTCCCGAGAGGTCTCACAAGAACAAGAATGCTATCATCTTTTCGGTTCAAGGCACTGCTCTAGACAGCGATCAACCTGTGGTAATGTGTCTCCAAATGTCGTCCCTCCAATGATAGGCTTACCATATATGTGTAGTCGCATGGGGAGTTCCATTGCGTCAGCAGGACATTTTACAAAGTGACTCCCAAGGGTTGCTGCGTCGCTGGTTGGACAGACGGGTCCGCCGACTGCCTATCTGAGAAGACTGCTGAGGATGACATAGAAGAACAGAATACTTTGGAAGGTGGGAAGCCTCGTTATCTATCAGAGCCGCCTCACTAATAGTTATCCAGCTAGGAGACTTGCCACGGCCGCTGAGCGGCTCTTATATATTCTTCGGGATCAAGCATACAGATCTTTATTTCACGAATTTCTTCAAGAAAGCCTCTGCGAGGAGCATATATTATTCTGGATGGACGTTGAAGTTATCAATCGCAAGTTCTATGTCACATCGAGCGCAATAGGAGGCGCAAATATCGTGCAAAGTGACCGCCAAGTTACAGGGGCTCAAATGAGAGCCGATCGCCGAGAGCATCACCAAGCTTTGCTCCGCAAAGCTGTAGCAATATACAAAACCTACCTCGAACCGTCTGGCCAGTACGAGCTCAACACGGACTACTCTTTACGTACTGAGGTGGTGAAGTTTCTGGAGACCATCCCGGCCGGAAAGCAAGGAAAAGAGCTCGATAGGGCGTCTCGGATCATGCTCTGTAATGCTGAACAGCTCCAAACCCTGATCCAGCATTATCAGCGGATACAAGCCCATACTTTCCGAGTGATGATGGTAGATTCGCTCCCAAAGGTACGCACGGTTCCGAATCTTTCTATCTACCTTTTACTAATCCTGGTTCCTCGGTCATGGTCATCAGTTCTTAGAGTGGGATAAGTATATCGTGCTACGAGATGCATCAAACGATATGGAAGTTGCGCTTTCTCAGGCTGATACACCTGACGCTGTTGGAGCGTACATCAGCTATTCTTCCTTGATCAGCTAGCTGGGGTCCCATCTTGGAACAACACTTCGTCGTCACTTCCACAGCAGACTTTTGTAGCAATATATGGCATTCACAGGTAATGGGGACAGTACCAGTATCGGCACCTTCCATGATCTATATACCCGTAAATAATCCATTTATATCGTACAGCTACACTGTATTGTAATTATTATAATGTGAAATATTGGTGTTCGTTTTTTTTAAAGAAGTCTTTGTTGATATTCTAAGAATGCCTGGCTTTGAGCCACAGCACAATGGCTCTCCCGAAAATTGGTGATCGCAGCAGCTTATCGATCTGAGTGGATACAACTGGAGGATACGCTTATCCCTAGCTAGTTGTGTCTTCCTTGAGGGGAGCCCTAAGAGCTATCTACTAGAACACCCCTAATCATTAATTCGAGTGGAGAAGAGAACCACAAACTTATGGAACCATATACCGAGACGTTCTAAGGCGGATGTCGATCAACCATGCCCGTCAAGAATCATGTGCGAGGCATAATAGAACCTTCAAGTTCACCAGTCGGAGGAGCAGAGTTATGCAGCGATGAGACGATGATCAGACTTCAATGGATATTTGCCGGCCAGGATTGCTCGAAGAAAAGTAGAAAAGAATCTTTGGGTCTACTGTGTATATCTCGAACATGGTCCACGGGGCAGATTGCATACACGGAAAGTTCGCATCTCCGTGGATGAAGAGTGGAAGCTAGTGGATGCCGGCTTTCATTCCCCTGAGATCGTAAATGCAGCCTGCTGCTCTCAGTGATACTAGAGCGGCCTCCAGGGAGAATGTGCGCTCCTGGAGCCCGTTAGGAAGGTCCGACATCGACCTTAAATACCTGTCGGTAATTATAACTAGTCACTCCTTGTTGGAACTGGAAGGTGTTGGCAAATAAAGTGCTACAAATGCGCGGTGATGAGAACCCGAAAATTTACTGATTTCTTGATCGCGCCCAGGAGCGAAGCTTGGAATTTAAAAACTGTCATTCCAGGTGCCAAATGGCTGTCAAATTCCCACTGCGCGCTGGACGATAAGTACTCGGAGTAAGTACTCTGTGCGCCCTCGTCACTCACGTAAGTTGAGTTTTTTCTCAATATTCGTGTGACGATTATCCAAATTTCGAATTCCTTTCATCAGAAGTCCCCTATTCAAGAAATGTGCTGATTGCATCTTACCATACAACTGGCTCAGCAGCCGTCATACCTTCTTGGCGTATCTGTCAAACGAACCTCCGTCCCTGTGGTAAAATGGCAGTTTTGAACAAAGTATTCCATTGTTCAAATCTGGTGTTCGTTCAGATGCGGTAGCCATGGGAAGTACACATCCGTATGGTTCACTCCGAGGATTCCGTCGCCTTTAATGACCGATATCGACCAGGTTTCGAGAAAGCTCAATCTTCATTCACGTGGTGGAACCATACTCAGCTGGCTGCTCTGCTTACTACAGCTTAGGTGCATTCCAGCAATTGTACTCATGTACATTCCCTCGTGATTCCAGAGCTTCGATGCGCCACGACGCATTGCAACACCCTGGACGTGGTTTCGCTGTGCCGTCTTTTACAAGCCACGCTTCCCTCCTGCGTTCCACGGCTTTTAAGTCCTTGTTAGGCAGATACCGCCTTACCTCTAGAAGTTCATCCTTGGAGGAAATCACTTCTCCCCATCTTCTGCCCATTTCCGGGCATTGTATTGCGCCGACGAATCTGAAATTGCCGCACGCATGGCAAACTTTATACTCCTGAGTCTTCCAGTGTCTTTCCTGTTACGGACATACCGGGCTCCAGAAAGCAGGATCTTTGATCAACCTGACTCGTTTCAAACTGAGTTCCCAAGTTATTTCCCATTCTTCGTCTGGCGGACAACTTTGCTTAATTAACGAATTCTCGGACCTTGTGGAAACATGATAAGATTCTCGGCTTACTCCTGACGACCGTGATACTTTTTCATTTTCGCATTTCTTCTTTGATCGAGGTTGTCAGTTGTCAGGGGCAAATGACGGTCTACCCAACGTTACTGACGGGCAAACAAGACCAAATTCATCAGCAAATTGTTCAACATGCCTGGAGGGCGTCTATCGCCTCTTAACCACCTTCCTTTCACTCTCCTTTCCCTTATATCCCTCCTCGTTGGGACTTCCATTCATTTCAACGCCCTCGATGGCGAATCACGTTATGAAAGCTCTTGTATTTCTTACGGCTCTGACGAGCGCAAACGCTTACTGGCTGATGGGAGTCGGTGTGTGATTTGCTCAAACTTGACCGATAAGTCATTGACAAGGGATTTTAAAAAAAGAAAATTTTATTACCACTGAACGGCTCGATCCACTCGTCAATCCTGGCAAAATTTCGGGTCATGTTCACTCAGGTCATAATTTTTTCGTCAAACACAATCCATGATCTAACCCATTGACTCTATATGAACAGTCCTTGGTGGTAGCAACTTCAGGATGAACAATACTACTACAGCTAGTCTTAGGAATAGTGAATGTACATCAATTCCTATTCCCGAAGACAAGTCGTCCTATTGGTTCCCAGTACGTTTATCAATTTACATTGGCAACGCAGATTACTAAGCGATATACCAGCATCTGTACTTTCAGTAAGGCCCATAATGGCATACGTACGGTATGGAAATAATGACAGCATTTCAGATGGGCCAATGGTAGCTTTAGCAGTCTCCAAGGGGGCGCTGTCATGTAAGTCGCTATCGGTCTCGCTTTGATATATACTAACTCGGTATTCTAGATGTAAGTCTCCACAGCATTTACGTTTATACGCAGCTGTGTGATGTGAGAATTTCCAGACTACTTGTTTAGCGATAAGCCTGGAACGACCACGCCCTTCCCTGATGACGTTAGTTTTTCTGCCAATCTCTGCCCAGTACTAGTTCTAACTTTGCATACAGTTTCGCATGCTCGCTGGTAAAATAATATCTATCACTTACTAACTTCGTATCCCTATTGACATTTTAAATCACACAGGTGATCCCACCTTGCGTACGTATGATCCCAAGAGTTTCGCTCAACAAGCTGTTAGCTTTCTTTGTTTGGACTTCAATGGCGTTTCTACCAAACATGATCGGTTACCCGTCAAGTCGTGCCCCTCTGGTATCCGTGCTCAAATCGTATGTTCTTAACTGAAGGTTGTATGCCTCCTGAAATTTACCGCGCCTTAGAATTTCCAAAGTTGCTGGGATGGCAAGGTGTGCAGGACCACATATTGTTGTGACCTGTTGTCTAATATGGTATCTATCACCAGAACCTTGACTCTCCAAATCACAAATCCCATGTTGCATATCTATCTGGTGGACCTGATTCGGGCTCCTGCTCTGATCCCGCCTACCCTGTGACATTGCCTCGCATCTTTCTAGAGGTCGGTAACTACAGTCTTGTCATTGACTTTGTGACTGAATACCTTTTTTGCGAAGGTATATTGGGGCTCCCAAGACTTTGACAAGGTCCGCTCTCAGGCTATGGATCCATCGCAGCCATTTGTGTAAATCTCAGTTATCTCATCCATCAGCAAAGTACTAATACGTACGTCAGGTATGCGCACGGTGATCCCACTGGCTATGGATATCACGCCGGTGTGTGACATTCTATTAGCCCCGAAATGTCTACTCAATCTTCCTAGATTTTATAAACGGTTGGGATCAGGGTGTGCTGAAAAAGGCGGTAGATGGATGTAATTGCGCTCAATTCGGTGATGTATGTGTTTAATGTGACTTCTATAGTGTGCATCTAAAATGTGCTCTCCGGTAGCCTCAATGTTGCGCAGACAAGGGTATTTTCCACTTGACAAAAGGAAAGCAGTGTCGTATCACGAAAACTGTTGATGAACAAAGTAAGGGTTAATCAATGACTGAACACGTTCCTGGGCCTTAACATTTTAATAGCGACTGGAACTCTTCCAAAGCTTCCTGGAAACAACCCGGTTCAGAAAGAAGGCAAAACGGCAACCATGTTCCCTGATACCAAGCCGCCTACTCTACTATCTCCCGTCTACGCGTACACCGGAAACACTCCATCAGCTGTCGGGAAGCCTGTTTCACCAGCACCTGAAGGTGCCTCGTCAGCCGCTCCGCCGTCGAGCTCGCCCACTCAAGGTGCGCCGTCGTCGTCAGCTAGCGTTCCCCCGTCAAACTCCCCCTCGCAAGGTACACCGTCATCATCAGCCAGCGCTCCACCTTCGAGTCCTTCAACGCCTGCCTCGTCCAACGTCCCGCCCTCGAGTTCTTCTACACGTGATGCACCATCGTCTTCCGCCACTCCACCACCGTCATCTTCGCCGTCTGCTTCTCCCAGTTCTTCTCATGGTGGCACCTCTCAACCCCATCCTTCCTCCTCCGCTGCTCCCACTTCAAGTTCGACTACTTCGCGAGGTCCAGCTCCTCCTGCTTCCACGAAACCCACAAGCAGCCAGAACGCCCCAACGCAAGCCCCGTCTACTGTCCAGTCTAGTCCCCCGGTCACCCAAGCCCCATCACATGCTTCTTCAAGCCCGCAAGCACCTGCTCCCACTCCCTCGGATGATTGTGACGACGACGACGACGAGGATGATGACGAGGATGATGATGAGGGAGACGATAACGACGATGATGGTGAAGTGAAGCCCACACCCCCGCCGTCTTCACCCACTACCAAGGTTCAGACGCAAGCCCCGCACCCTACTTCTTCACACGCAGGTCCTCGCCCCCCTATGTCGTCAAGCAACAATGGTCCTGGTGGGGTGAAACCAACGCCTCCACCCGCCTCGCCTACCACTCGTATTCAGGCGCCATCGACTCCTACAACATCTGTTTCTCCTCCTGGATCATCTCCTGACGACGACGATGAATATGATGATTGCGATGAAGATGAAGATGACACTCCAAATGCTCCCAACAATTCCAACAACCCGGCTCATCCTCCTTCCTCAGGCTCGGGTTCTGGTTCTTCCCCGAAGCCTCAATCTGGGTCAGGATCGCATCACGATGGTCATGCTCTTCACAATGATCATTCTGGTTCTTCGGGGCCTAAGCCTCCACCTGCTGATGGTTCACCCAAGCCACCATCGCCGACAAGCGGCGCGCCTGCTATCGAACTCAAGCCCGCTGACGTGTGTCCGGGTGGGAAGTTCAGGCATAGGCGTCTTAGGGAGAGGCGGGCTCTTCATCATGGACGTGCTGTGCACGCCAGCCGCCTCTTTATGAGATCTCACCCTCGCCGCCATGCAGTGTAGAGCAACTACACTTTGGTGTCGCCCCTCCCTTTTTTTCCCTCTTTTCCTCTCTGGGCTCTCGTGTCTTTCCCGTCTCGTCAAACCTCCCAGCATGCTGGGATCTATCAACGTTCCAAAGTCTCTTTATCTCATAGGTTTTCAAAATGCTGTCCCTTCCTCTCTTTTGCGATCCTCGTATCCATCATATTGATTATGCATGTCTTGCAGTCGTGCCAGTGGCACGAAATAACCTCCATCTCAGCTAGCTCTAGATACCAGTATTTACCGGGTGTAGATGTCATTAGAGGCGCTAGTTGCCTTTCATGCTATGATGATCACAATTTATTGCACAGTGGCCATGGTATTTGAGTCCGATGATGGATTGATAAATTAATCACGTGAGGCGGGTCTGTGCATTTTGCTGACTAATCCGGAAATTGGATGAACAAGCCGATCAAAAACCATTTCATTGAATAAACTTTCAGTCATGGCTACAATCGTCGACAGACCAAGGTCCGCTCTCAGCGAGTCTCCAGTAACTCTCCAACCCAGAAGAATGCCCTCCGTCGTTGAAATCATCGACGTAGACGAGCTAGACGAGTCTTCATCAAGCAACCTGTCAAGGTCATCGCCCTACAACACACCTGGCAGTTTCCAACAGGATACTATTGTTGTTCTCGATAGTGACGAAGAGGATCACTCAGAGGGAAACATTAGTAACCGTCCAGGTAGTGATTCATGTCTACAAGTCAACCAACACGCTAAAACATACGAATAATCAGTCCACAGACGGCGTCTAAATTCTCCTCCACCTCCGCGCGCAGGACCCAGTCGAATTCCGCCTGTTCCACCTGTTCCTCGTCGTTATTCTTCCTATACATCCTTGAGGCGGCCACAACGGCCACCCGCTGCGCCATCACCTCCAGTCGTTCGCCCAATTGCCGAGCCACTCGCATTTGAAGCTAATCTCAGGTCATCTCCACCAGCCAATCTCAATGCCTTACATTCACATCCCAATCGACACCGCCGCATTGCGTATGCCGACGCCCAAGCGGAGCCGCAACCACATCATGTCCCCACTCTCGGATTTGGCGGAGCTTTAATTTCCCTCAATCGCAGTCGTGCAGAGGATCGCCAGCGGCAAGTCCCCATGCTCAATGATTTTAATAACCCTTTGGGACAACCTGGTTTTTTCGCTAGAGCCGAAAATACTATGCGTCGGATTTACGCAGCTTTTAGTCGTGGGAGAGGTACTGCCGTGGATGAGGAAGACTACCCTGAAATGCAGACAATGCTTGCACGTGATCTGGGACTTGATATGGCTGGTATGGACCATCCAGTATTGCAAGAGGTGCTGTACAGAAATACGGATCATCTACGACAAAGGCAGCAGGAGGCGGTGTATGTCACCAACTATACGCATCCCGAACCTCCGGAACCAGGTTTCACTTATGACTTTGCAAAGCCAGAGCCCCTGCCGTCCGTACAACCTAAACCTCCTCCTATCGTTATAGATCTGGTAGACCCGGATAATGCGAACGCAGCCAGCTCGAGCTCTAAACCTGCATCGCGGTCACCTACTTCTATACACACCTTGCTCGTTTGTGCAAAGTGTCTGGACCCTCTAGTACTTGGAGGTGGACTTGTAGGTGAAGAGAGGACGAAGAGGAAGATTTGGGCTCTTAGATGCGGGCATATGATCGACGGGAAGTGTCTAGACATCATTGGTGTTCCCGATTTGGACGCCCGATTGAAGGACGAGCCGAAAAGTTCTCAAAATTCAAGTACTGACAAGGGGAAGGGCAAAGCTAGGGCTTACGAGGATGTTGTACCGCCACCACCACCACCACCAGCCTCTTTGGACAACTCTATCCGATCTCGGTTAAGATCGCGAGTTCCTCCGCCCCCTATGCCCCGGACCCCTTCACCTTCGACGTCAACCTCCGTCGTAGCACCGGAATCACCCAGATCTACCACGTTAGGCAAGCGAAAACGATCATTACACAACAAACCACGCATCGAAGCTACACATGAGTGGAGATGCCCCGTAGGTGGATGTGGGAGAGTTCATGTGAGTGTGAAGATGGATGGGGTGTGGATGCCGGAGCCTCCGCATGTGACCCATGGCGATCGGAAAGGTAAAGGCAAGTGGGTGGCGGCTAGAGATCAAGGCGCCGCTGGACGGGGAGCTGTTGCTGTGTTTGTATAACGATTTAGTTGGTCAACGTGTATGTAACTCTTGTTGTGACGCGTTGGAGTGAGTGAAGCATACTTACCTATCAGTTCACAAGTTCATTGCATACGCTCTGGTACAGGGCCGACCAGATAGACTGCGTGTGCTCAGCATTTGACTTGGAAATTTAACTAAGTTCCGGGAAATATTCGAGCCAGATGCCTCATGGTGTTAGTGCATATAGCCATCCTAACATTGATCTCGAAAGCCCCATATAATTGCCCGCTTTGAGATAACCCCGTCACCTTGCGAATGAGCTCCTCAGGATATGACAAGATCCAGCTGAAGTATGACTGACCGTCCCCCTGCGAATGAGCTCCTCGGGGGTATGACAAGACCCAGTGGAAGTGTAGATATCCGACCACAGCCGCGACAAAATTGACATCATCTCTGTAGAGTTTACGGCGATAGCAAGAGAAAATCCATGTATCTGGTACATTATTATACCACTTGGAACGAGATTACTGCCTTCATTTGTCGGCGCTTAGTCCATCAGGTCATCATATGCGCGCTGCAGGACCAGATTCAGATTTTTTGGTATACCTTCTCTGTTTATTCCCCCATATCATCGTCGTTTACACCAAGCTCAGTAGAAGCGCGTTATTTTATACCGAGCACACAAAACGAACCGCATGTTAAGATATGGCGAAATTGAAGGCGTCGTTCCTACGTTCAGCTCAATCATGACTTCAACAGACATAGCGACCATCTCTGGACGGGTTTGGAAGACCCGAAATTGAGCCTATTCGCAGATACCGCCGTTGTTATAATTAGATGCTATTGGACAGATTCCGAAAGCACTCTTGTTAGCCAGCAAAGCGAAGCTCAATAGTCATACAAGTACTGGAAAACACATTGTCATAGCCAAACAAGCGAACTATACAGCTTCCGACCAAGGAACATCGACATGAATATGACAACAGGTCGGAAAAGCGAAGAGAGCAGAAAGAACGATGTTACCATCAGGTATAGGAAGCGCTTCTGCATCGTCCGGGAAAACATAGTATCAGGCAAGGGATACAGAATCAGATTCTTGCTGTCGCCCGGTGCCCAGTACGTTCATGCTTTCGTGAACCAGTCGCTCCCTTACCACCCCTAATGTTTCTTCTCTTTCGGTGAGTACCGCGGTGTGCTCACGGACTTTCGCGTCGAAGCTTGCGAACAATTTCATCTTGACGCTTTTAATCGGCGCGAGAAAAAGGAAAAAAAAAAACACCATGAGCTGTGGTATAACAAAAAAGAGAGCACAAGAAACGTAGAAGTTAATACGGACGTCATGTGGTCTTTGACCTGATACAAGCTCCGTTAGTGTACCAACGAAAAGAGTATTTTAAGCGAGTTCTTACAAACTCAAGTATCTTGCTGAACCGTTCTGCTTGTTCTGCCATTGAGATATGTGTTTGAAACCCGATCTAGTAAAGCGTGACAAGCGAGCAACTTACCCTCAGCCCCAGCGAGCCACTCGTCGACGGTGCACTCTTTCCACTTCTGTACAGAATTCTCATAGTGATCTAGGTGCTCGTCAATATAAGTTTCGACATCGTAGCCTAAAAGTCTGTCCAGAGAGCCAGGCTCGCTGGATCGCGGTTGCTGACGAGTATCCGATGGTCGCATATGATTCAGGTCGTTTGGAGGTGTCAACGGGTTTGGATAATACTGGTACGAAGTATGAGAGCTATAAGATAGAGCCTCAGAGGAGAGGTTCGAGTTGAGCGATTCTACAGGATTATTCTTATGATTAGCCAACTGAGCCATCGTGGATTCCGGAGGTTGTCCGTAGATACTCTGGTAGATAGGTATCTAAATGTCACGAAGTAAAAACTTATTTGTTACGTACATCTTCATTCCTGACCCGCTTACGATCGCCAGTATCAGAGTCGCCATTTTCAGAATGATATCTTTTCAAGGCGGAAGCTGTTCTGTCAGGAAAAAATAGAGGGTTGCTCCTTAGATCCTCGTCGATGAGCGGCCCACGAGTGCCATCTGGGTTGAGCAAAACACGTCGAGGGCCTGGGTTGTTTGAGCCTGACATGACGTTTTCATGGGACGTTGGAATATTTTGACCGGTAACATTTACAGGTGTATCTCTTTTGCGAGTGGAGGTTGGAGGGGTAGGAAGTTGAGAGCTTTGCGGATCGATGCTCGCTTGGAGGTTCGAGTAAGAAAAATCAAGAGTAGAGTTGGGTATATGCGCGTCGCGGCGCACATCCAAAGTGGCGTCGGGTAGATTACCGGCGGGTAAAGCAGGAACTCGAAATCCAGACGGAGATGTGGCCACTGTAAACACATCAGAGGCGACATTACCTCCGAACTGAATAGCAGACGGCAGAGTCGCACGGCGGGCAATTGGAGAAATGATATCAAGCGCATTAACACGATGAGACGTTTGTAATTGCCTTTGGTCTTGATTCGCTTTCAAATAGGGATCAGCCGTACCTGACCTGATTGGAGTGTTCTGGCTCAGAGGTGGTCTTTCGTTCTGGTTCTGACTTGGACTATGATCCGGACCCCAAACAGTTGATTTGTTTCGCTTCATTGACTTCATCAAGGAACTCGTGTTAAGAGGACCATCTTTCAAAGAGTTCACGATGTTTTCCTTTGCTATTTGTGGCGTAGCGCCAAGAGATTTGATGGTTGAATCCGAAAATGCGTGAAGCGGGTTAGACGAGTCGACCGAAAACTGGGCTCTTGTCGTTTCAAACGTCATCTGCTCTTTGACAACATGTGCCGCTTGAGAATCTGGTCTACTATTTGCAGGAACAAAAGGTGTGCGAGCACTCATAACCGACACTGTACAAATTGTAATTAGCGATCAGCAAATCGACATTTGACGCTAGCTGACATATTGTTGCGGGCTCTCCGGATCTTAAAATTTTTGGCTTGGGACGACAGCAAAGCCAACGTTTCGTGCGTGAGCTGGTAGATGGAGGCTATTGGAAGTTACTGCGAATGGATATTTCGTTCACAGGCGACAAAAGAACAAACAAACAACAACAGCTGAATTGATCATTTTCTCATTGTCAACTCGTAAGCAGCTCGAATACTTCTCATGCTATGGCTAGAAAGCGACAACATCAATAGCGATATTGTTCGGCCCATCGCCAAGTAAGAGTTAATAGTACATATGTGATGATTCTTCATCTCGTACAAATTAGCGTCGCGACACTTCCCATGGTCTAGCTTTAGCTTAACTCAAGGACTTACAATCAACGACATCAAATGGACCAATCATCGTGCTTCTCTAAGAAATTTCAATGCAAAGCAAGCCGTTGACGGTATTTGCAACTACCGCTTGTGACTGATGCACGCCTCTGGCGATGCTTAACATTCTGTGTGGCTGAGACGGTGTCAATGAGGAAGTCAACGATACGATTTGCTGCGGCTCTATTTCCAAGTCCGATATCTAAATAGCGGTCGAAGCAGCTTGCACCTCCTGGGCATCAGATTGATAAACTTTCGTTAATCGAGACATGAAACCTCTTGATCGGGATATCAGTCTTATGTCGCCCGAGGATCACTCTACTTTTGATAAAATGCACCCTCTCGTCCTCTTACGGGGGAAGTTTTCTCATGCCTCGCATGCGTGGACATAGATCGTGCGACCAAATGGGTAATTATGGGTGAGTTTGTATGTGCTGTTTATGAGGACGATTATTCAGGTCGCCCTATATAATGTTTCATACTTAGCAGACACCTCGACCTGAGGGTAATAGCCGCTATGGCAGACTCGTCCCAGATAGTAAATCCGCTAGCACCGTTAGCTTATCTGCCACCTGCAACATCCGTTGAATATCGGATCTCTGTATACGCCATACTTGGTTCTGCAGGGGCAAGTGATTTCTACTGTGTTCTTTGACCTGATCTTAGCAGAGCCTCTAGGCTTTTTTGGTGGATTTAATTTCGAACGTCCATAGCGACCGTCGTCTTCTGGTTCAGAACAGAATAGCGTTCCCTACGCTGGTATACTTCTTTTCAAGGTAGATTGATTATGGATTGAATGCTGTTGCATTGTTTAACCAGTGTCTCCACAAGATTGGCGGTTCTAGCATCCCTCGTTATCAACTCCATCTTTCGAAGTACATTCAACAGCTATAGAATTCGCAGGCATATCTTACTAATTATTGTGATTTGGCAGCGGCGGCTCTCGGCCTCGATACATGTAAAGACTTCCAGATCGCTTCCTGCGTAACGTACCACTTGGCATTTGCGTCCACCACTCTCCTTTTCTACTTGCGAGTACGCGCCATATACAACCGCAACAAATTTGTTATTTATTTCTTCCTCTTCCTCTGGGTGTCCGTATTGGCGGCGACATTGACCGTCGCCTTCTCCGGAGGCGCAAAAACCATGGGTCCAACGAAGTACTGTGTTGGTGTACCCGTGCAGCCTTATGTTGCCGCGTCTCCGATTACAATAGCTGTCAACGACACTTGCGTGTACCTTGCCATTTCGTGGCGACTCTTGTGGTCATCGTACATACCTCACGAAGGCGAGTCGACTTCGTCTAAATTAGGCAACGTCCTCTCTGGACGCCACCTGCCTGCTCTTTCTAGGGCTGTCTTTCAGGACGGTCAAGCCTACTATTTGTGAGTGCCGTTGTTCACTAACGATCCGTATTCTAAGCGCGTCTTCAAGGTTTTCCGTTATCAGTAACATATTGGCGGTATACACCGTAACCGCTCCAGGGATGCCGATCAACTATCGTTTCATGTATGCCTTCAATTGCGTCGTTGCAAACATGATGGCTTGTCGAGTGTTTCGACACACCAAATTTGGCGATTTTCGAGAAGAGGCTATCTCGACCTCTGTTATTCACATGCAGGGAAGGGCAGGCCGTCCCGTTTCAGACTTGGCAAACTCGACGACCAACTCTGGTAACAACAGATCTGCTACTAGAAATCGGGAGAGAGATCTGATGGAGAGGTTAAGCCCTGGGCTTCTGCTTGGGTCGATAATATTCGTCATGATACTGATACCGGTAGTGTGCGTTTATATCTGCCTGCACAAAAGGCACAAAGAAGCTATGAAATAAGGCATAGCGTACGATTCGCAATCTTTTCCTTCTTTTGAGTTGCGCTCAGTTTATTGCAGTTCCTAAACCTATAGTGGAATGAATGAGGGATGCCGGCGTTTCACCTCTGGCCTGGTATTTCAAAATTTGAAAAAGAAAGGAGAGAAAAAACAAAAGCTATGTATCAAGGTTTTTGTCGGACAGAAGAGACCTAGACGAACGGAATTGTATGGTTCACGATTTGGTATCATAGATACAGTCATTGGCGATACATTCTATCACCGTAGCCGTTCTAAATCACTTTGTGAAGAACACAAAAGAAGCAGAAAACCCCGCCCTCAAAAAAGAGAGTGATCAGCGATACTTCCTTGAGAATCACGCACCACCAGGCGGTGTGAAACCCCGCGAAGATACGAAAAGCATGCACATGCGAGAGAAATGGTTTATTCCTCAATTCGCGCTAGACGGTACAAGTGGCGAAGGAAAGTCAATTCAGTACTACATCAGGACATCAAGCTAACGATAACAATGAAGACATTTTGGGCGAAAGAAAAACGGCCATCGCCCGAGTTCACATCCTCAACATCATAGAAGAAGGATACGCAGGAATTACATGCAACAATTTGTAGTCAGCGTATAAAAGGAGACTGACATACTGTTGCCCTACTCCAAGGTAGCAACCTCTTGAATGTCATCGCGTGACCGTTTTTAACTAGTATCATCCGATGAGGCCTTCGACCTTTAGACTCCAAGTCTTCGTCCACGACAGTCATGCTGACCATCTTTGGATAGCTTAGGTAGAGATAATGCTCCTCCTTCTTATCACATTCGCAGATTGCATCTTCTACCCCCCTGGACTGCCTGCCGATCCAATCATTGGACATCTTAGAAAATTACCACCCAAAGGTTTACAAGACCTTCTCTATGAATGGGGTAAAATTTACGGTTCGCTAGCAACACCTGTCATTTCACGTCCTGATAAATGAGCAACAAATCAATGTAAGGGATGTTATGGTCCATCACCGTGCTTAACAGTGACGAGGCTTCAGTCGAGCTTCTGGATAAGAGGGGAGCCACTTACAGCGATAGACCTCGCTTCATCACACTTGAAATGTGAGACTCAGCAGACTCTGTTTGTCGTTCTCCCCGCTTCTGATTATCTCGGATAGTATGGGATTTAGTGAAACTCTCACATTGCTGGGGTATGGTAGGAAATTTGAGACGTCGCCGACTTCTGCAGCAATATCTGAACAGCAATATCTGAACAAAAATACCATTTCCAATTATCAACCAATCCAAACTCGGGAGGCCCGTGTGCTTCTCCAGAAATTGTTATCGAATAGTGTTGATTGGCACAAGCAGATACAGTGGTTAATAACACGTCCACAGAAGCGGGACTGTCATTTTGATTTCTTGCCGCCCAATCAACGTACAGGTTTGCCACAGCAATCACGATAAGAATTGCTTTCGGCCATCTTATGACATCTGATAGACTTCCTCCCTTTCCGTGAGCTACCGACTCGTAGTGTTGAACTATGAGCTCATTACGTTACGATTGTGCTAGTGCGATACTTCCCATCTTGGTTTCCTGGGGCCTACTACGCGGGGTTTGCCCACAAGCATAGGCATGCCGTTGACAAGCTCCGCAAGTATCCGTACGATAGAGTGAAGAAGGATATGGTATACAGAGACCCCTGCGCTCACATCTGACATTCAAAACTCTTTGCAGGCTGAAGGAAAAGCAAAGCCATGCTTTATAGCGCTTGAACTTGAAGGCATCAGCAATGAGGAGGACATTGAAGATATACAAGATGTTGCTGCA
This sequence comes from Calocybe cyanea, assembly GCA_018851305.1. Taxonomy (NCBI): domain Eukaryota; kingdom Fungi; phylum Basidiomycota; class Agaricomycetes; order Agaricales; family Lyophyllaceae; genus Calocybe; species Calocybe cyanea. The sequence continues at coordinate 1,177 of JABCKL010016855.1, read as the reverse complement.
GCTATGTATATCGGGGGTGCGGAAACGGTACATGCCTGCCAACGTGTATCTTGGTCAAGATCATTCTCATGAGCGTTTTTCATAGACGTCTTCGACTATGGCTTTCTTTGTTTTAGCTATGGTGCTATTCCCGGAAGTGCAGGAAAATGCTCAAAAGGAGATCGGTAGAGTAGTAGGCTCTGGACGTCTTCCTGACTTCTCCGACAGGGAAGCCTTACCTTATGTCGAGTGCGTGGTCCAGGAAACTCTGAGGTATTGTCTTTATTCCCCGTCTTCTGGTCCGATTCATGTCTACTCTGATTACATAGATGGCGTGGAGCCGTTCCTTTAGGTGCATACACGATTGATCACCGATTGCCTACCTTAGCTTACCTCAGAAATCGTACAGGCATGCCACACCGCTTGCTGGAAAACGACGTTTACAAAGGGATGTTTATTCCTAAAGGATCGCTTGTGATCGCAAACACAAGGTACGTGATGCACATTGAACAGCACGTTGCTACTGTCGAACATTGGCCATGATCAGGGCTGTAACGGTCGATGAAAAGAAGTACAATAATGCGCATACTTTTAATCCTGCCCGTTACCTTCCTAAGCCGGAAGGGAATGCTGAACCCTTTCCGAATGGGCATTTCGACTTTGGTCGCCGGTATGTCCTATGTCGCGCGTCCAGAGTAGCTAGTCAACGAAGCGCTCCACAGACAGAATTTGTCCAGGGCGCCACCTTGCTGACACCAGCCTCTGGATTACGATGGCGACCATATTAGCCACCTTGAAAATCTCTAAAGCTATCGGAGCAGACGGCAAAGAGATCACGCCAGACGAGTCAATCACGACTGGTACCACAAGGTGATTTCTTACAGCAATATTCGAATCGATCTCTGTTATAGTCAACCAAAGCCTTTCCAATGCAATTACAAGCAAGAGACGACCGAGCCAAGGCCTTAGTCATGAATGCGGACACATCCGACTACTATTAGGCATAGATTAATATACCTAAATTTTTGTGGTCGTATACTTGCAGGAAATGTAGCTTTTGGCGTACAATAACAAGGAGTCTTGAAGGAGACATTATGGGCGAAAGGAAATTGGCTATAATCCGAGGCTGATGTTGTGAATCTGAAAGACAGACGCGTAGGAGTTATATACTCTTGTCCTGGGGTGGGAATAGACTGGA
>JABCKL010016854.1:0-14807 GCA_018851305.1 Calocybe cyanea | reverse complement strand
TCGTTGTTCTTGACGAGATACGATTCGAGAAAATTGACAATGTTCGGATGCTGTGACTCTTTCATCACCAAGATCTCGTTGACGATGAGCTCTTTCCGAGGTTGATGTGAAAGATCCATCTCCTTGATTGCCACCTTCTTGCCATTTGCCAGTGTTTTGGCGACATACACGTGTCCCGATGCTCTGTGGAAAGATAGAACGCGAAGTGCGATAAGCCATCGTGCGATATAAGATCGTGAAGAATGCCGGAAAAAGGTAATAACTCACCCTTGACCGACTTTTCTGATCTTGCTATACAACGACTTCGGATCGTCGTCCGATACAACCTGCCTAAGTTTCTCCATAATCTGCACTTCCGTCATCGTACTTATCCTCTTCTCCTTTGGTTTCTCTAGCGCCGCAGCCGCCGCAGCCACACCACCTGCACCTCCTCCAATCGCTCCGGCACCAGCAGCAGCGCTGGGTTTAGGCTTTTCTTCAATCTGAACCTTTCTCGTAGGTTGCAGAGGTTTCACCGGTGGAGGCCCTGCTGTTGCACCGGCCGCACTAGTTACAGGTTGCGTTGCAGGCAGGGTGGTGGCTGGAGAGGATTTTGATGGGACAATGGGCGGTCGAGGAAGTTCGCCGCGTGACGGAGTAAGAGCTTGCTGCTGCTGTTGCTGCTGCATCGCTTGCTCCTTTTCTCTTTCCCTTTCTCTCTCCTTCTCCCGTTCTCTTTCTCTTTCTCTTTCTCTTTCTCTTTCTCTTTCCCTCTCCCGCTCACGTTCCTGTTGTTGATTCCTCGGCGGTGCAGGCAGCTGCTGCCTCTGAGTCTGCGTCTGACCTCCCAACGGCACCAACGACTCCTTTCGCATCGGTAACGCCGTCGTCCCCGAAGATGGGGTACCAGGCGGACCATGTGCGGGCTTCCGAGAGCCAAGTTCAGCAGAGGAGGGAAGATGTTCGGGTTTGGACGGGGTAGCCAAACCCGCTGATGACGGAGGTGCGGGTGCGGGCCTCCCAGCGGCAAGTAAGGGCCGTTGAGGTGCATTGCGCGTTGCGGATGGTACATTGATGACGGATGGGGGTGGCCTTGGGCCCGTGGGACCGCTGGAAACCGAACCGCTGGAAGTAGCGTGGGCGACGTGAGAGGTTGTGACGAGTTCTGCAGCGAGGGCAGCTGCAGATGCAAGATTGTCGGTGTCGCCATTCAGACCGGGCGGTGCACTATCTTGGCGCTTGTTCATTGGCCGTGCGCCTAGAAGACCTGTGGTTGATGAAGGCCCTGATGGGGGCAGTAACGAGCCGATCTTGCTGATCCCGCCCAAACCAGTGCCTGCGTTGAAACGGGCTGGAGCAGCTACATAGATGGAATGCATCTGATCAGTCTTTGGGTATTGAGGGAAGAGTAGAAAGGGGAAAGCGTACCAAAATCTTCCTGTTCACGCTTTTGATGATCTACATAGAACTCGAGGACGTCGAGGACTGCTTGTGGATCTTTCGCATAGTCCTCCCGCGTGATAGCAGACTTGGTGAGAAGCTTGCTCCACTGCTCAGGCATGCCCTGTCATTGTTAGGTTCAGTATGTGGGTCAGGTACAACGAGGTGAAGAGATGTTATCGGACTTACCGTAAAGGCACCAGACACTGGATCAAAGCCCACATGTACTTTGTGTACGAAATTAGTAGGGTTACTGACACCCATTAGGGGACTTCGCGTGTAGACGTCATCCTGCCAGCCGTATACCTCCTCATCGTTCTTCAGAGCGAAGTAATATCGTTTGTCTTTGACATCCAGCAGGAGACAATATGGCTTGAGATCTGTACGTTCGATGTTCGATATATCGCGAAGGAGAATGACAGTTTGTTGTGGTGAGTGCTTTAGGTGATTGGACGTGAATGATCAGCACAAGAATGACTAGAGCGTGATTGTGAACGATGTGCACAGTAAAATACTCACTTCAGATTTATGAATTGTCAGTGTCTGTTCTTTGAGCACAAGCCACTTTAGCTTCCAGATCCAACTTGCGAAAGTCCCTTCCTCTTTGACACTGACTGGGCCGCACCTTACGATTTGAGAATTATACACGGCTTCTGAGCTGCGATTAGGCATTCCTCCAATGCCAGAGTACGATGTATTGTAGGAAGATGCTGATGGCGATGATGGTGAGAAGGTAAATGAGGGGTTGTAACCAGAATTGACGAGTGCCGCGTTTGCATTATACAGGGTCGACTGGGAGCCGTCGGGACCTCGCCGTTGTGGTGCCTGAGGAGCCGGTCGTGAGGGGGTTAATGAAGTTGCAGGGACTTGGTGGAAAGCCATGAGGATCTAAATATGCGATATGTATGAGCGATGAGGTTAGGACACCCTATTTGGGTAGGAGATGCGTGTCGGAAGGCGGTCGACGACACTGCTGCTGATATACAAAAGGATGAATTTGTGTGGACGATATACCCAGACTGATGGGCGTCGCTGTTGTCGTTAACAGGGCCGACGAGCGAGAAGGTTGCTGAGACTACCTGGCCAGTGATGAGAAGGGGGGGACCAAACAAAGAAGGAATGCTTCCGTAAGCAATTCCAATATCGGATTTGTCCGGCCAATCTCGCCTTTATCGTCAAGGGGACGCGTTGAACTCGCCCACTCTCTGATTTTTTATACAGTACTGTAATAGATTTAATGTGGCAAAGTAGATGAAGACTTCACCAAATCCCAGGTTATCATTGCTTTTGCAAATCAGTTGGGGTACAAAGTATAGACCCACAAAAGGGCCAATGCCAAGGCTTTGACATTCAAGTCCAAGACCCAAATAACGTGGCTTCGCTTGTCATCAAAGCATCAGTCAACCGAAACAGCTCTGAGCTTTGCCGATTGGACATTAACAAAAGGACCATTGTCTGAAGCGGAATTCTCTCAGCTTGGTGTCTAACACTTGTCTAGCTTTACTGCTGACCACAGTATATCATTTAAAACAACCCTTTATACAATAATAGGAGAATAAGGATCAAAGAATAGCTGTACAATACCTGTTTCATCGTGAAAATCTCTGAGTGAAGATCTTTACACAAAAACAGGCCGATCATGCATCATGACAGAACCCACCAACAGCAAGCGGCCCGCGAACCTTGCATCCTGATCAACAATGAACAAGCATCAGGCCCTCAATAGGTGGCGAATCACATTGATCAAGGCTTAAGACGAGCTAAGACACGAGGGAGAACCCCACTTCGTTGGTATTGTCAGCTACAAGAGGCGTGTAGGAATCTTCTTTGATTGTGGGCCGGCGGCTTGCTCCACTGTCATCAGCTACATCACAGTTGTCGTGGCAAACAAACACACGAGCTCTTCGTACCTCTAAATATAAGTCTACTTGGCTTCTATCACCGAATAACTCGCCCCAACACGAGCCACGCCCAGTACTTAGTTATCAGAGAACGCGATATTTTGAGATCTTACTTCGACGCCTCTAGCCAGAAGCGTCGTCATATACGCCGTATAGCAAGATGATCAGGAGAAACAGAGAAAAAAAGCTTCTCCTATAGCTAGTCCATCTTGCCATACCGCAGTATCAACGCAAGTCTACAGCCCCATTGACAGTCACGATTGTCCCCGATTGATTATCAGGAAGACGAGGAAGAATAAACAGAGTCTGAGAGTGCTGGGTGGAAGAGAACAAGGGACGAGACAGTTGGTTCTTGGGATCACGAGCGAACCTGACCCGTGCAGCAGCTCTTTGTTTTTTCTGGTCCTTCTGCCAAACGGTCAAGGGCATTGTAATAGGGACGATAAATCTTCGATTTTGGTCAGAGTTGCAAAAAAGACGCACCTATGACAAAACATTTTTTTAGCGAGTTCCCAAAGTTTATATCCTGTGCTCATTAGTTACGTTAGACATCTGACTATGGTGTTCTAAAAGAGGCGGTTAGATCCACCAAACGCTGTCGAGAGCAGATAAAGAAGAACATACTAATAGATAGATATCAACCAGTGTAGTAAGAAAAATAAGACATCTGAAACCAGTCAACTAGGGAGTCCATCGCGCATGAAAGAGGTCCATTATTGATGGGCTAGTTAGTCAACAATAGATCAAAATGAACGAGTTTCGAGGTCCATATGAGCATGCCCAGTGGCCCTAGTGGTGAGTCCTGTGGATTATATAAGCAATAGTTTCCTCGACAACACTGGTTCAGCAAATGTCAATATGTCATCTCAGGTCTGCAAAAAAAAACGGAGAGAACTCCTGCGCATCTTAACTCGTGTGTCTCTATCTGGTTTGGGGCTCAAGATTCGTGATACTCATAGATGGCCTTTGAGACTTTGACTTCCGTTACCTCTGCAGCCCTTGGCTACGCCGACGATCCATTGGACTATGCCATCGAAGTCTATGATGACGCCAACCTAACTCACCGTCTTTACGTCCATGCCTCACATTAGCCCCTCGCAATAAAATCTCTCCCCGAGCAAAAACTCCCTCTAGGTGTTCCCTATGACATGGCACCTCGCCTTCTACTGCAACAGATGGGTCGCTTCACAGCTGACCGGACAATGTGCGCACAACCTTGAGTCATGTTGCAGGGTCATAGGGTCTTGCATAAACGCCACATCTCGTAAACGAAGCGAAGCAACATTGGTCTTGCCAATTACATAACACCCCCCGCGTAAGGGGAGCCGACTATGTATCACTTCATGATAGTACCGTCGATCAATTTGAAAGGAGGATATACTGTATCCCACGATTGTCCCCCTTTCTCATGCAAGTCTTTTTTCGCCGGATTTCAATGAGTGGCTGGAGATTCCATGACGTCTATTAGGAACCGGTATGGTGGATATATCAAATAGCGGAGATAAAGGCAGCATGCTCCCCTAGCGCATCTGTAGCGGAAACGATTAAGAATATGCCACAAACTTGACAGCGAAAATTGATACGCAGACCTGCGTGCAACGCTACAGCATCTATGTTTCCTCACGCTTCCTGAACCCTAGTGCCAGCGCCATCGAGAAATATTCGGTTCCCACTCCTATAAGTAAAGGCCTTCGATGCCCCAATATACATCCATAAATGTATTTCAAGCTCTTTCTGGCATCATCAATATTTGCTGTTCCTTGTGTGGCATCCGTCTTGGACAGCACGAGGTTCATCTTTGCGTTGTAAGTACCCTCCGTCCAAAGATCATCAGTCAGTCGGCCTAATGTGCGCATAGTGGAGATAGGTAATGTGTTGTGTATCGACAATTACACTCTAATCACATGAAAACTCTCGATTTGTTAGCTACAGTACGTCAGATACCTAGCTTATGAAGACCTCAGGCTGATGAGATTGTGCTTTGTAGCGGCAGAGGGCTGGTTTGGGCAAGGGGACCCTCTAAAATTCCAAACTCCCTTAATATGCTCGAGTGCAGGACCTAACTGGGCACGGCAATTCCAAAGACTCGCCCAGGATGCTAAGCTTATTAATGTACGGGCCCCTCTTACACCGGATTCGTAGTATTTCTGATTTATTTGCTAGTTAGCCGTCCCCGGAGCGACTTCAGATAGAAGTATAGTGGCTGGCCTCGCCAAAGCAGATTTTAGGAGTCAAGTAACTTCCTTTATGACTCATGTGGCCCCTTTCCCAGACAAAGTTGCCTGGACATCAGAAAACTCGATTTTTACAGTTTCTTTTGGCAGTATGTTGCTCTTCTTGTTGATAATTAAGGCAGAGGGTGACATGAAACTCGACATCTATACAGCCAATGACGTTAATAGCTCGTATAAGAAGACTGTTGGAAACGGTACCGAATTGTACTCTGAAGATCTAGATTCATACTTCGTGACAGTTGAGAGACTGTATGCAGCGGGAGCCCGTCAATTTGTGTTCAATAATGTAGTCCCTTTTGATCGTGCACAAATTGGAATCCGCCAGGGTCCTGAGCTGCAAGCCAAGTTGAAGGTGCGTAAAAACGAAGACAAATCACCAATCACTGGCTGAGAGTAACATCCTTAGGAAAGTATAGTGGAGTTCAACTCTCAGCTCACTGCGAAGGCTGGCGCATACTGTGCTTCGAAAGAAGGGATAACTTGTACCGTATTTGACACCTGTGCGTCGCGTAGTGTGATCAGATTTTCACTTGGTAACCCTCCATGGTGTAATTCAGATGATCTGTTTACTAGAATTATGGACAACTTCCGGAGTTTTGGGTTTGCCACCCCAGATGAGATCTGCCCCTCCTATGCGCTTCGTGCAGGGTGCATCCTCAATCCCATTGAAGATCCAAGATGTCTCGGACCGGTCTCAGTCTGTAAGTTTTCTTATATATACTATTAGGGCACTGTGATGTAGTGTCTTTTGATAGACGTCTGGAAGGACGGGATTCACCCAGCAACTGCAGCAGACACAGTATGGGCAGAAGAACTTGTCAAACAGCTCACCATGAAAACGGACCGAGTCTATAATGTCCATCGAGCCGAAGGAAAGCAACAATTTAGAGGGATCATCGATGTCATCTTAAAGCTGTTTAACACTCTGTTGTGATAAATCAGCATAGTTTCTTGGGAGGGTGACGGCAGTATTGCTCTGTTGCAAACGTCAATACTGATCGGGGTTCGCTCTTGATGATTCTCTCATGGATTGTAGACACGTACAATGTAAAACAATTTGTCACCGGGCACATCAGCTCATCAACCAAGTTCCTCACTTCAGGCAGGAAATAGCTCGATCTTCAAAGTTATGGGTGCATGAGTAGCTGTCACACAGGTCAGACATGGATTCTCTGATCCCTGTGCGATATCGGTGCCCATGCCAGTGTACAAAATTCCAGGCGGAATCAGGTTTAATTTACATCTAATCACTAAGTTTCGACAATTTCCGAAGCAGATTATACGTGTGCAGCGTCCGCACACTGTCAGTGGCGCAGCAGTGGCTTACTACGCAATTTACATGGGCGACGTAGACAAGAAGCCGTTGACAGGCCACATCGACAGTAATCACCGATTTGGCGCTTTCAAAAGAGAACAAACAGCCGGAGTCTAGCCCACGCTACGACTCGGGCGCACACAGCTCACTTCATAGATGCAGAACAGCCGACATTGATCACAAAATTGCGGTTGATATTAGTAGCTATAAACGGTGGTGCACTTGTATCTTTACCCTGTCTTGGATCCAGCGAAAAATTACGCTGGCTACCATGGATTGCGTTTGTATCAAAAGAAATGCCTTGTTTGGCAGATATTATTGAACGGTGTGTTGTCCGACAAACTAGGGAGACTACAAACAGCTTCTTATTATTATATTTCTACCCTAAAATTCCATCTAAGCAATCGATGCATCATTACAAGGAGATTCTGAGCAAATGCAATACACGGACTTCTACGTAGACTCTATTACACAAGCCGGACTTTTTGTTGCTACAGTGAGCGCGCTACTGCCCCATATCTTCGGGAACGACTCAATATTTGATGCGTTAACAGTCGAATTGTACAATGGTATACACCAGTTCTGATCGATCTGAGGCTATTTATGCTGTGATACACATTGGTTACATTGAAAAGTAGAACTTCGAGTCGGAAGCGCGGGGTACCCCCTTACAGAGCACTTCACTATATGATGACACAAAATTAGGTGCCAGATGTCACACACATGAGTAGCACATCTGTCCCCTTATCAACGGGCTAGAAGCGGCTCCTTTCCATCTCTCCTATACCGATGTATCACGTTGTCTGGATCATTCAGCTTGGTCGAGGAGGATTTCAGAGGACGCTATATTAATTTAAATGCTGATATGAGCGTCTTTTGTGTTTGTATCCTCTGCTGCATTGTACTTTCAGCTAGAAGAAGGTTATTGAAGTTTTCTATCAAGCGAGCAATATTTATTTTCTGTAAGGATAAAAATAATAAAAACTGGCACGTGATGACCCACGATTGGCTAGCTAACTTTTAAGCCGGGCGAATGCCTCTTTCATTTACGTGAATGAACTTGAAGAATGACTAATATGTCCAGTCTGTTCTCAGAGTCTCATGGATGGCTTAGAGCAACACCTTGTCTGTGCGACTATAATTGCTCTAACAGCTAACCGGTTACATCTGCTTGACAGGCAGCCTGGCTGTGACTGCTCCTCACTCGTAGCCCGGCGCAGCGTATCTCCGGTTTCCTTGAACATCGCAGCATTTATCCACCTTTGCCAGTTGGCTGGGAACACGGCTTTCTGGCTCCGATTTCTCGACGTGCGTCCTGCAGAACCCCTTTACCAGGCTGTCTTCACGAGACTGTAAGCTTTCCGAGACTCAATGGGTGACTTTCACGGATGCACGCGTTGTCATATATGTACGACTTTGCTGCTGGACCAGGGATAGTGCTTATTGTGAAAAAGCTTACATCTAAAATATTAACATATACTGAAGACCCTAGAGCCGCGGCAAGATCATCTGGCTTTTCGTGCTCCTCGATTCTCATGGCTAGCTTGGACCCGATATCCCTTTAACACGGCTATTATAACTGAACGCAGGCCACAGGGGTATGATAACTTTCGACAGGCAGCTTGACCGTCTTCCGTTGGGAACTAGGTATAATGCATCTCCTATCGAGAGCTCCTGCAGTAAGCCCAAAAGGTCTAATTGTTCTGGCCCTATGACTGTTGATATTATTTTTTCCGGCTCTCTTGATGGTGCCAAAGGAAATTGTAAACAGAGACGAGAAGTATAAAAGCTCGAGCGCCTTCTTCGGCCTGTCTATCAACCCCCTGCAATGTTAAGCAAAGTTCTACTTCTCGGCGTCTCTGCCTTGTTGCGTCCCCGAGTCGCTGTGGCTGTCGGTCCAGTGACTACTTTTGTCGTGGCCAACACCGCCATTAGCCCGGATGGTTTTACCAGATCGTGAGGCTCTTTTCTCATACCGTTGGTTAACATATTTGATATAACTTTACGCCGATGTGGATAGGGCTGTTCTTGTCAATGGTGTTTTTCCTGGACCCACACTTCAGGCAAATAAGGTCTGCTAAATCCAGACGTGCCTCTACAATACGCTGAATAGTGTATAGGGGGACACGTTTAACGTCTACGTTCAGAACCGTCTCACTGATAACAACATGGACACGCAAACAACTATAGTAAGTCATGTGAATAGCATCGGATCAGCTCTACATGACCAACCCTTATCATCTCCAGCACTGGCATGGAATCTTTCAAACCCGCAATAATTGGGCTGATGGAACCTCGAGTGTGACTCAATGTCCAATTATACCTAACGAGTCGTTTCTCCATACTTTCTCAGTGCCATACCAGGCTGGTACTTACTGGTACCATTCCCATTTCGGTAAGTTCAGTCGGCCTTGGATCCCATCTCAAATACTGATGTCTTACGTTCTAGCTGCCCAATATTGTGACGGATTACGCGGTCCCTTAGTTATTTACGACCCGAAAGACCCTCACCGAGGCCTTTACGAGGTAGACAACGGTTAGTGTGTTTCTGTCGGCTGACTCACTTCACTCAAATGATTTCTGGAAGAGGACACTATTATTACTCTGAGTGATTGGTATGCAACCTTTCCTTCCCTCGCAATTTTGAACTGACACAGAGGTCAGGTATCACGAATACTCGAAAGGCCAAACTAGTCTCAATGCTGCATCTACTCTTATCAACGGGAAAGGACGCTATAAGGATAAGAAAACCGGTGAAATTAGCAAAACCTCACTGGCCGTTGTCAATGTCGTTCAAGGCAAGAAATATCGTTTCCGTATCATCTCTATGTCCTGCGATGGTTGGTTTACCTTTTCGATCGAAAGCCATACTTTTGCCATCATCGAGGCTGACGGGGAAAACACAAAAGAGCTTGTTGTTGATTCTTTTGAAATTCTTGCTGGCCAACGCTACTCTGCTGTCCTACATGCAAACCAAAGTATTGGAAATTACTGGATTCGCTCTGACCCTAAAGGCAAGGGCAAATTTGAAGGGGGCCAACACCTGGCCATTCTCAGATACTTCGGTGCTAAGCCTACCGAGCCTACTACGGATCCTGAAAAGAATCTTCCTACCGATCCTTTAATTGAAAGCAAACTACACCCTTACGACGACCCTGCCGCCCCTGGTATACCTGGCTTTGGGAAAGCTGACATTAATCTTTTCCTCGATTACAACAAAAAAGACGGGCGTTGGTATATGAATGGGGCCTCCTTCGAACCCCCGACTGTCCCTGCTCTCCTTCAAATTTTGAGCGGCGCGATGACGGCAGACGAATTGCTTCCTAAAGGCAGCTATACTGCATTACCGCGCAACAAAGTAGTCGAGTTGACTTTGCCAGGTGTTGCACCGGGTACACCCGTAGGTTCTTTGGTTATGCTTTTAGTGGGGACATTCACTGAAACGACGTTGCTTTTCTAGCACCCGTTCCACCTTCACGGGGTAGGTTTTCTTCTTCGATACTCCTGTTGCATGCTGAATGATTATGTAGCATACATTTTCTGTAGTGCGCAGCGCAAGTAGCTCAACGTACAACTACGTAGATCCCGTTCGCCGTGATACAGTGAGCACAGGTGGTTCAGGCAATATGACCACCATTAGATTTATCACCGATAATGCTGGTCCATGGTTCTTGCACTGGTGCGTTTGGTAGTCACCCCGTGTTTTTCCTAACTTTCTTAGTGATCACTCCGCTTTTTCCCAGTCATATTGATTGGCACCTTGTTTTGTGCGTCGTTTTTAAATCGCTGAAAATATACGGTTGATATATGTGCCACTACAAGGGGGCTCGCCTATGTCTTCGCCGAGGACATTCCTGGAACAAAGATCGATCCCGTTCCTGGTAAGTATCCTTGCGGTCGACATGCTGTCTGTGTCGACTGACTTTGGTCTTATAGCTGAGTGGATGCGGCTTTGTCTGCTCTACTTGAATGCGACTAAGCCACCCATGCCTACGCCTCCGCCTCAGCTTCTAGCAGCACCCTCGGAATCGGCAGAAACTTCCCTTGAAGAGAGCCGTTTTCGCTATGACAACACTGAATCCAACTTTTGTCATAACTATTAAACATCCGAAATCTGGGTAGCGAAATTCTCATCGAAGATAGCAGTCATTTGTAAGATTAGTCGTTTTTTACGCTCCGTTGTTTGCTTGGTATATAGTATAGTGATACTTTGAGTCTTTTGAAATGATACATTTTGGTTGAACACATTCGAGGCGCTGTCAGATTCTCTTAGAATATCATGCCTCATTTCGACGCGCCCTCATGTTGTATGGCGAAGTCAGAGTCTGATCCGACCTCGTCAGGTCATTATAATCTCGACTCACTTGATCACACTGCTGGCGACCACCCATTTTTCCACGAGATAAATGGGTGGTCGCCAGCAGTGTGAGTCGTCCTAAGAAGTCCAGACGGTATTGTTCACTGGACTTTATGTTTCGCTACATTTTGTACTTACTAGTGCCTATAAAGCTATAGGCCTCCTCTGCGGAGCCACGTCCAGTGTAGTAGGATCTGGAACCATGGATTAGAGGGTAACGAGTAAGAGCCGGTAACTTAGGATTGTAAGAGTTAGTTGGTATATCTTGAGCGGTTTTAATCCGTCCCCGTCACGAGCCTATACCAATCACCATGCTGTGAGAGGATCAAGGCATGTTGACTCGGACCAGAGCACGCACAGTAATCAAAATCTGTACTATTTATTGTCAATTAATCTCACCTGGCGAGCCTTTGGGAATGGCAGAGTGTAGTTTTTTAACGTCACCAAATCGTCAATTGTCTCTCAGACTATAGCTTTTTTCCTGGTAACAGCTCCTTTTCTACTACTCTGGGTCATGCGGTACCATGGACAAGGTCTGCTCTATGGACCTTGTCGTTGGCTGGAGTACGAGTCATGCGGTGAGACCTTCACTCATAACTCAGTTGGGCAAGACATCAAATCATCACTAGTAGTGAACGTGCTGGTGGAAGGGATCTTTTGCGCCTTGAAATTTGGCAAAGCACCAAGGGCTTCGGGGCCCGTCGGTGGAGGCTTTTGTTATGCAAACAGACGTCGTAAGGTTTTTGCTCATGTTCATGAAGCACAAGGGCCGGAGTTGTAATTAAACCGGAGGCTTTGAGGTGACATAAGGATTGCGTCCCTTCATTCAGTGTCGGGAGCCTTTCTTCGTAATATGATAATTAATCCCCCTCAGATTGCTGCTTTACACTCGGAACATGCAGAATTAAACTGTGCAAATGCTAGTCGAAGGACTTGTACCTTTTTCGCCGTCAAACTGTAGTTCTTGTACAACCGCATTTCTAAGAGAGTAATTCGAAGAGAGCAATTCGAAGAGCGTTCCGGGAATTTCAGGCCCGCTTGATGAAACCTGCCACTATAGATGAGATGAAAGAGCAAGAAGAAGAGTTAGTCTTAGTGGTCGGGCCGAGCGATGCATCGTGGGAAACAGTAATAGCGGCCAAAAGCGGAAATACGGCATCAGTAAATTGGGAAAAGTCATACGAGGACTCCTGAATGGCATTGTGAGGGATCTAGGCGCGCTCAAGATTCCTCACGAGCTCCACAAGGTTTTCCCTAATTTAGTGATGCACAGTACTCGAATAATCAGAACCAACTTAATTTCCAACCGACTCAGTTCTCTCCCTCTTCAGAAGTCAGCAGGTTCTAAAAGAATCTGCAGCCTTCTCTAGACCCGTTAGTTTTGCACTATGAAATACTATTACTATTATCTTACCGTGCGCTGTTACACCCATAACAGCTGGACTCATCAAACATCGGTTTGAGCATCGGAACCGACTGGTCGTGAACTTGGACGTTCCCAAAGACTGGTATAGCCCTTAGCATTTGTCGACTGTCCTGGACTCTGCGCCAACTCACAACCACCTCCCCGGCTTTGGACTGGTCCAGGTTAGCCTACCTGGAACCTTCTTCAAGGTGCATCAACCATTTGAAGCCCGATGTTCATTGGCACGACCCTGCGTCGTCCTCAGAGTATTTATCTACTACTGAGATATCACACTAGAGGACATGACCGCCATCAATGGCTCGAGACAAGTTACTACCTTCATCATTTCGATCGCCAAACTCACCCCGGTAGAACTCTGAGTCAGACCTCCATGAAATTCAGAGTATCATCGATTAACCTCGCTTTTAGAACGTTGAAATTTTGAGCAGGCATCGCAGCAGCTTCATCCTTACCCTACGCCCCCAGCCGTCGTCTGTTTCCCAAAGCTCTGTCTAATCTCCTCGCCACGTGGCCTGTTTGCGGGTGAGCGGCATCGCCGATACTACCAGCCTCTTGACTTGACTGAAAGGCGGCGCGCGGTATCAATGGCAGTCGACTCTGAGCATACTGGCGACCAAAACTAGACCCGCCTTCACATAAAACTTCGTCAAACAACGACGGGCTACTCATGTGCGACTTGTGCCCTTCTTCGAAGGTTTACAAGCACCAAATTGAAGCTGAAAAAACGTCACAATGGTCATAAAAAAAATGAGGTGCAAGCTCTGCGGGTTGTCTCTTGCATATGACGACTATCTCGGCAACCGCCTGAAAAACGATCATGGGGTGGACGCGCTATATCGGCGTTTCATCGATTCGTGCGACAATTGACCCTCCTACGATGCCTCAGCGGTCATCCGCGTCCAACAACGTTCTTGGTTCGACCAATCAGAATGGTCAGCAGTGGCCTCTGAGAATATTGGCGGCCATCTGCCTTCACATGAAGCTCCATCAAATTATGATGTACCGTTCAGATGCAAGTTGTGCCCTAATAGAGAGGGTTTCGGGCGCAGGGCCGAATTGACAAAGCATCTGGTGTCTCACGAGAGAAAAGACCGGCAATGCGACTTGTGCGAGAAGTCTTTTGGGCATGAAGACGAGCTGGCAGATCACCGAAAATTCGACCATCAAGTGACCGCGCCATGTCGGTGTTCCGTCGATTTATGTGCCAAATCTTTCAACAGTAGTGCCGCCAGACGGCAGCATCAATGTAAAGTACATAAGGACCAATACAGGGATCGACGTAGAACATTTGAAGTCGTTGATCAAGCTCTCACAACATAAGCACACTTTGTATTGGTGTACTTATCAAGTATCTATTGGACGGAGCCAAGCGCTTGCAATGCTGTGTGTACATTACTTCTAGCACATTTTTCCTGAATCAAATGTGACGGGACTTGTGAATCTCTCCAGCCCCTGATTATTCAGCCAGGAACCTCTCAGATCGCATCGAAGTAGTTTGTTTCCGTCCAAAAACTTGTGGAACAATATATTGAGCTGTTTGATGAGGTAGGCCCTCGAACAATTTATCTGCCATCTGTTTTGGATTTACAATGAGAATTTCACCACTGTGGTGGTTTACTTGCCTTTTTTTTAAGCTGTCGGACAATAGAGGTATGAGGTCGAGCAATCATGGCCCCTGAAGTTCAGATTTAAGGACAGTGCACATAATCAAACTCCTTTTCGTTCATCCTTGGTGTTGTGACCCCACCATATAATGTGTCACTACCTTGCCGTTATAATATATATGCTGAAAGATGTCCACTACGGACAAGGTAGTCCAGTTGATGTACATAGGCACACGGTTAGAAGTAGAAAGGCAACCACCTGTCAAAATCAGAGCCTGAAGTAACTTCCCAACCAGCTACATTTGACACAAGTGATGGGACTCTCAGGCAAGCATATTATTTTTTATAGGACTGAAGTTCTCATTGGAAAAGCAGGACTTGTAGCGATCACACCACTGGCTACTATCAAACAGAGTTGCATGATGAATATTTGCCATGTGATCTGTCCCAGCCATCATCCGAGTCCATCGCCCCTAGTGCTCCAACCGTACTGTATGGTTACTGTATGAATACAGTTAATACCGTATGTGTATGTGTATGTGTATGCCGAA